>JAOCPT020613291.1:0-10069 GCA_026546935.2 Palythoa grandiflora
ACCTAGACGGCAGCACAGTTCCTTCGGTCCGACCTCGTTGAGCTGCGTCCTTTGTAATTTAGCCTCTGTTGCGAGAAAGGGTGATTAGCAAACCGCTCCTTTCCTTTTTTTCCACGAAAAACGTCAGACCGACGTTTGGGGTGGGGTGGGGTTCTTTACCGTGACGTTTTTCTGCACGACAAGGTGGAAAAAAATCAATAGTTTATTGACGATGGGCCTTTTGCAGTACTTGGTCACGCTAAAATAACGGAAAGAGTAGGTTGAACATTAGGTATATTACAAGGCGTAGTCACAAGTCCCAGTGTTCAATATTTCAAAAATGACAACGAATATAGTCAATATAACATCAAAATTTTTCTAAGGAAATGTAAATGTGAAAATGGCTTACTCACGAGTCAGAGTCAGACAAATCCTTAGCGAATATCCTATTTTCAGTTGCTTGCTATTTTGTACATATTTGTAGTCAATAGTTGAAACCTTGCAATTTCACTAATGTCAATCTTCCCATTTTGTCATAGCTGATCGATTTAAGGTAGCTCTGGTCACGTGACCCCCACCTGCAAAAGGCCTATCTTGTACATTGAAAAATTAAAAAAAATTGTACACAATGGTGCAGTAACGTAGTAAAATCGCTTCAGCCTTTTCTACTAAGTTTTCTTAATATAAAAAACTACTGATTAATCGTGTGACGTTTCTAAGGTGGTGGGTCTCAGGTATCAGTCAGGCGTTCGTTGAAAAATTTGCTATCCGTGACGTCCCTTACGGACTGAACTTCACTCACCCCCACCCCCGGGGGCAATGACATAGGAGCTACCATCTATCGACAGAGCAGTCCGGCAAAAGATACTCCAAGTCCACAATTATCAATATACCTTTAAAACACACTTTATTGAAGAATCCTTCTAGTCATTATAAAAATATTTTAACTGACATTTTTGCGGTTAAAACTGATAAAAGCATGCAGTTCCGCGCTGTTATTTACTCTTTATCTAAAATTAAAACTACGATTAGAGGGATGTTAATAAGTAGATTACCATAGCCGTAGGAATTTTGTAAAAAGTAACGTTCTGAGCGTTGGCCCTTCGCCGGTCAGATGCTCTGACGAAGAGTTAGCGCTCGAAACGTCAGCTTTTACAAATTCCTGCGGCGATGATAATTTGTTTATCAACATTACATCAAGTTTGTATCTACTCGCCGACGCATTGATTAGTTTTTTTTTAAAAACAATTTACTTAAAGTTACGATTAAAAGGCGCGTTAGTCTCAAATCTTTGGCATGCAGCTTTAAAATTTAGTTTTTCCTAACCACATACTGTATGCAGAATATTAATATTTATACTTGCGCTTTCTTTTTAATCATCAGCCACTTTCACAATCATGTAAAGTAAGTGAAAATCCATAAATTTCACAGACCGCTTCTCCATTTCTTACATTTTTAAAGCCTGACAATATTCCCTTGAAAACACTTTTCATTAATTTGAGTTTCGGGCACCATTTATATTTTAATTACACCCATTTTGAAATCACTGGTATTTCCTGCAATTTGACTGGATCCGAACAATATAATTTCAGCATTAATCGCACTCTTGTGAGTCTGTGACTCTTTTGATCAACCATTCACAGCTTTCAAAAAAGGCTAAAACAGCCAATCAGAACGCAGGAAAATAGTGATGTACAGTGTTAAACTACTTTTACAAAAACTTTTGATAATGCTGTGACAGCATTGCAAAAACTTTAAAAAAACAAAAACAATCATTTTGCTCATAAGAAGTGATTTCAAAATGGATACAATTAATTGGTAACTGAACTTTGTCGTGCAATATTGGTCTGAAATCATACATGTGGCTTCAAATCAAACTCGCGCTGCGCGCTTGTTCGAAATCACACGCACCACTTCTTGCCAAACTGCACTCTAGTTAGTTCAAATACCATTATCTATCTAAAGGCTGGTTTCCATATAGTCGTCTCGAGACGTTTCAGAAGCCGTTTGAGACGACCGTGGATGACCGAGAAGACTATATGGAAATAAAACCAAGACGACCGCAAAAGACTGACAACCCGGGACTGAGTTCTATCCGGACGACCCAGAGGCGACCCAAAACGACCCGAGACGACTATATGGAAACCAGCCTTAAACGCAAAACTACGGTAGGAAACGAACTGCACAAATGATTGTGAAAGTAACTTATAATAACTATGTAACATATATTACTATAAATTCATGTTTGTTTGACTAGCCAACTGTCCTTAGGTATTACCTAATACAGTTGAACACAAAGTTACTTTTCGCTATAAAATATATTTAAATGTTGCTCAATTAAATTAGTAAATTCCAAAACACAACAATCGTGGTTTTGCGTCTGCAAGAACCATTTAAATACTCTGAGCAAAAGATTCATAATTTGAATTTCCTAAATTAATTAGATATATCTAGATTAAAAAATAATTTAATTTAAACCCGAGACGTACACGCTGATTGGCGGATGCAGTACGTCGGTTAATGAATGGAAACAGTATTTTTCCAAGGGACCGACAGTTTGAGCTTTGGGAATGGGGCACAGAGAAGGGTTAACTGAATTTTAGCCTGCTCGCTGGCGGTTGGATTTTTTAGCGCGCAAAACTCGAAGGATACACGTTGCCGCCAAGTTCGATTTCGTGGTCCGTCCCAGTACCGCTCGACCATGAAATTCAAGATGGCGGCAACTTTTCCGCGCTAAAAATCCTACATCCAACAGCCTGCAAGCTGGCTCATTGAATTTTCACTCACGAGTTTTTTCAAGTGTACAAAGTGTGGCTTTGCCTTGTGTAGCTTCCTGTGCTATTATTCGCAAATTACCAATTTCCTTATGTATAAAATCCAAAATGGTCGCCCCAGCCATAATCAACTGAAAACGTTGTAGCACATGTGCGGAGTGCCGCGGCTTAGATTTTTCACTGAATTGACCTATCTACTACAGCATAACTTCAATGATACTTACTCCTTAGGTTTGGTGGAATTTCTACGTTTCTTTGAACCGTCATATTATCTGATTTGTCTATGCTGCAACGTTGGTGAAACCATTACTCTCACTAAAGAACGGCTGCTGACACGTATCACGATGTTCTGCGCGTTGACCACTCCAACCAGCATTATCTTAAAACATTTCCCAAACCAATACTTTCCACTAAACTTCTTAAAGTGCTACCATGATCGAATTCATGATTGATAATCAGTATTCATCAAATGTTTATAAGAGACAAAATAAAATCATATTATATAGTTGTAAATATCTATTTTAAACATCTGTTATAAGTGATTGATTAGTTCTTCTTTCTTAACTTTCCTCTTTATGGATATTATTTTGAACGTCAGTAGCGAATCATTAATTTTGTCTTTCTCTATTTCGAAAAATCACCTTGTCCACCATTGCTAGCGCTAATGATAACGTATAATATCCTCAACAGTGCCATCTTGGATTTCCATCAGCTATAATATCACATACAGGGACAAATGGTTTGAATCCGGGAGTATTATCATAACTTGGTAGAGTTGAATCATATGGGTGTATGTGGTCTTGGTTACAACTGTTAGTAATGACACTGATTTACCGTGCTCAAACATCAATTAATGTCATCTACGAAATTCCTCAGGCAATCTCGTCCCCAGTGCTTTTCCCTTTAAGGTGGGTGGGGTGGACCTTCTAGGGAAATGACCTGGGTACGAGGTTGCTTCTCAGGATCACACATACACACATACAAAGACGATCAAACTCCACCAAGTTATTATCTCGCACTCATGTTTTTACCAATCGCAATCAGATCTGGGAAACTAATTAAGCTCTAGCTGTTATTCAAACCGCCGAGGAGATACGCAGGGTACGAAAGGCACGAGGTGAAAATGCAGCCAGCACGCCCCCAACCCAATGGTGCCAAACCTGTGAGAGGGGCTTCCACGCCTGCATTGGCCTAACATACCCGGGTCGATGTGTCCACTCACGGACACACCGCCTCGTTATCTAAGCCATTTGTTGTCATGATCATACTTAACCACGAGTGACGAACAACACGTCAATTAGTTGCTATGGAAACAACCTCGGTCCCAGATTCCTTATTCCAAAATTTTGTTTTGTATTCTTTTTCCCCTATACGGCTACAAACGTGATTAGATGCGCCACAGCTGTACAGAAAATATTTAAAATGGCGGAAACAAAGCTAACAACTGATCTGGTTTTATCTGAATCATATCTGCTCTTGTACATTATGAGTTAGTGGGTAAAAATCCAAGAGCCAAAAAGCGTTTTTAAGAGTTGGAAACAACGAGTTGCCATAGCAACCTGTCGAGGTTGTTTGTTTTGAAGAGCAGCCAGAGTTTTATAAGCTTTCCAAGTTTGATTATGATGGATTAACAACGGCCACGTATTAATTTATGGAAATCCATGATGCTACAGTTGCTAAGGATACGACTACGTCATCAGGACACTAATACGCATATATTAAAAAATGACTTGATTCAATTACAAATACTTTTGAAAGCTGAAAATTCCATCCCTACGGTATAAAACGTGAAAAACGCGGACCTAGCTTTCCTTATGGTATCAATGTGAAGCTTCAAAAGTTCTGAGCTTAATATAAAAAAAACATCGCAAGATTAACATCAGTGATCTATTCTTGTTCTTTAGAAAAGCTTTTTAACATATTTTATAAGACAGACATCCTATCGCCACAAATAATAGAAGCTAGTAACACAGAGATTTCCACGAAAGCACCCCCAAAAAATGACCCCCTATAAATTTTAACTAGTCCCAGTGGCACATTAACAACTTTTCAAGCTTCTTTCAGTCCAAGCCAGAACACAATTAAAATCCAAAACAAACCAACCACCAACAACTAAGTTAAGTTCTTCTATTTATCACCTACATTTAGTTGGATATTTTTAATCAAAACGGCCCTTTATCAAGGAGAAAAAATAACTGGTAGTGAGGGAGGGATGGTCAAATCACGTCTCAAACCTATTTACGTCTAAATCTAATTGTTAAGTAAAAATTTAATGACTAATTGTCAAGAAGTATCTCACTGAGAAGCTGGTTTTGTGGCGAGAACACGGCAACCTCCAAGATGGCCACTCTTGAACAAACTCGACACTTTAGAGTAGAAGTACTCCAGCCCTTTAGTGGTGGCTTCTCCGAGTACCTTGATGTTTCTTTCTCGTCGCTGACAAAACTCATCATAACGCTCGCACACAAATTTTGTCCATTGCTTTGTTACGTCCTCAAACTGGAAAAAAGTAAAATACATCTTAAGATTTTGCAAAAACGATGTCAAATTCGAAGTTAATTTTTACCATAATTATTGTAATGCACCTATCTGCGTTGTTCCCGTGGAGGGAGGAGTAGGGGAACATAGGCTAGGGAATTGAAATTTTAAAATTCTTCTTAAAATCGACTTGTGCCCGGAAACGAAAATTGAAGCCCAAATATCTCAAAATTGTGGAGCAACCGTGTCAACTCATCTTTAATCTAGGTCAACTTAACTATGAGCTGTGCTGTGTCAAACATATTTCCGATGGGTTACCATAACAACGCACCTGAACGTCTTCGAAGCCTGCATCTTTAATGTGCTTCTCATATTCACTCTTTGTTGGCAAGTACGTTACAAATACAGCCTCCTCTAGGTCACTCTTTTGTTGCTCTGTAAGATCCCTCAGCAGGAAGAAGTCTTCTAAGTACCTAATCACAGGAAGTTAGCGACCCTTTTAGTGACAGCACGCTCAGTTCAAAGCAGTGAAACATACCTAGCATAGTATCACCACTATGTAAATCACACGGTACTGAAAAAGATGACAATTCAGGCGCATTTACTCGTACTTCTTAAAGTGCTATTGACACGAAATTTTCGTTAAGATTTAGCAGTAAAACATTAATTCAATACCTAAATTAAAGGGAAAACTATGTTTTAACACCGTAAAAATAATTTAGAGATGTTAAGCAGTGAGGTCGGCGACGCCGACGACGACGTGAAAGAACAATAGTCAACACAATAACTGCACGTTGGAATGCATCGAGCAGAGCACCTGCACGGAGTTGTCGCTTAAAACAGAAAGTGAAAAGAGTTTTAAGTTCGTGGGACGACGAAGACGTGAAAACAAAAATGTTCTCAGCATTTCTTGCTTTCATGAGGAACAAGTTAAATCCCAATGACCCGCAGAAAGACGTAAAGAGCAAATTCAGAAATATAGAACTTTTTGTTAGCGGCCGTTGTCAGCGTTGTAGTCCTCGTCGCTTAAGGATTCTAATTTATCATCTGTGCTTAAAACGAACACGGAGATGGCTATTTTACCGTGACGGGGGCGACTTGTCGATCCGCAATTGAATATGCATGTGACGTCACAGTAACATGAATAAGCATGGCATCGTGCTCGTGGAGAGGCAAAACTTGTGCGGCTTGAAGACCAGGAAAAATTAACTGTCCTAACAGTAGTTTTACTATCGGTATTTATATGCAACTTTTCCACACAAGAAGTGTATAAGGGCTTAATTGGTAAAGTTTGTACCGGTTTTCAACCGACAGAGATTTCTGTAAAGTGAGCTATGGCTTCCAACCACTCTTAACTCAAGACAAATGTTAAAGTCGTTTGATATGTTTAATAGCTCTCTGGTGCCTTCTGAAGCCAGTGAAGAAAGCAGAGTTACTTCCAATGCGACCAATAATAAGTGGAAAGAAAACAAAGTTAAATGAGGAATTTAGTTCCAACAATTTGCTGTGGTAACAAATCGCCATTGCAAATGAAGGTTCAGTGAACGCGATCGAAGAAGATCGAGTACGGTAAGTACACGTGGATCAAATTTTCAAGTTTTATGCATTTGAAACAAACAGTATTATTTTAAGTAATGAAAAAGGCTGAATGATGGAAAACCATCAAAATATTCAATTGGCAATTCAGATCAATTCAAACGTGGTAAAACAAACGAGTAGTGCTGATTTAGAAAATTGATCACAAAATGTCAAGAAATACACTTCTCGTTTAAGTATTCAGTGTATAACGCGTAGACGTTTTTTCATTTCAAAAATATTTTCTCGATAAGTAACATCGTTCTCGACAGTTATAAATCTATTCAATTTCCATTTATTGTAAACAATTGCAGTGTTGAAAATTCAATGCCCAACGTGGCGCAGTGGTCCCATGGCTCTTCTACAATCCCTTTTGCTTATTCAGCTGAGGCTGTGCTCCAAGGAAAAAAGTGGAAAGAAAAGGTTCTTCAAATAAAAATGAGTGTTTGCTGTATACGACTTGCTGTAAATTCCGAATTACTTAAAATTGTAGAATTGTAAACAGTGACTCAGTTTAGCTTATAGTTTTGTGAAATATGTGTTGCTGTACTGTAATTGTATACTATATAAAATTAAAGCTGTTTTTAAAATATCGCAAACCGAGCTAGCTACTGTACTGTAATTATACTGATACAAGAGAAGTACTCTTAACTCCTGAATAAGCATACAGGGCAAAATAGTAGTATAGGGTGGAAAATATATGAAAAACTTAATAATAGTATAGGGCAGAATAATAGTATAGGGTGGAAACATCTTGAAAAGTAGTATAGGGTGGAATAATAGTATAGGGTGAAAACATCTCAAAATGTCAATAACAGGACAGGATGGTATGATAGTGTAGAATGGAAAATCCCAAATACTCATCAGATTTAGCGTTCTTCAATGATGGAAAAAATTCTCTCACAGCTTTAGATTTAAATGAAAGAGAAGGTGCAATATGTTTTTTCCTTTTTGGGTTCCAATGCTTCTTTGGCTCTGCTTCGGCTTCAAACTTGTATTTCAAACACAATTTTCCAAGTTTTTGTTTCAACTGCAACTACCTGACAGTGTTCCTTTTGGGGAGGTCTGGTGACTGCCCTGGCCATAATGGCAGAGAAATGACATGTTTTTTAATGATCAGATCAACAACAAAGATCATGCTCAAGTAAAGACCTCGAATTGGAAGAAAAAAACAACTGAAAATCAGCCAGAGCTGTTGCTTTATTTGTCTCCAGTTAATGAAACTGGATGTGAAAACTACACAAGTTGAAACGAAATGCATCTCTCAATTTTTAAAAACAAACGTAATCTAAATGTCGCTGAAGTAGCCGGGTAGCTGTAGTCACAGTAGACAGGCACTGGTACCCGGGTACCGGCTTCTAATAAAGCCCCTGCAAAATAGGTTATGATGAAGTAGCCAATCAAAATGCAGGATATGTGGTAGACAATTAATAGGTTTTTAATCATATATGTTAGTTAAGGTTTATGAAGTACTTTTGGTGAGGGATGTTTTTTAATTAAGGCTGCTTTTGGTAAACAGTTTATTATAACAACTAATGATACAAAACTACGTTTCGCCATCATCTGGACGACATCATCAAGTAAACTGGCAGAAGAATTTCAATTCAACTGGAATATAAACATATGCAAGCTAAGTATACACCAAATACAATGGAGTTATGCACTGTAAAAATACAATAGCTAAGACATCGTTGAGATAATAACACACTGAAGTGTTGGTAGTGACTACGCTACATAGAATTTGGTGATAATGCCGATGTTAAATAACAAAAGCAGACTGATGCAAAGTGCATGTTGATTTGGCTAACAATAAAGAACTCACTTGCTGGTTTTTTTTTATTTTTTACAGAACTTGGAGGACTCATCAAATATATTCGCCCTTTCTTGCAAGATGTTTCCAAGGCCAAAGCGGCAAAGTTGGTTAGAGCTCTTGTTGACAAGTTTTTAGACATGGAAGCATCAACTGGTGAAGAGGTATAGTCATCTAAACTATTTAATTGAACTTCAGCTAATATTGTTTTTCCAGTTTTATTTGTATTCAAAGGGTTACACCATAGTTATTCATGTTTACAACTTTTCCCATGTTGGACATGGTATTTTTTTCACTGAAATCGCTTTCATGCTTTCTTCATTCACCAACTTGCATACTTTTCATGTATTCCCAACTGTCGCGCTGCTTCCGAGTTATTTGCCCCTTTTGCTAGTTCGATCACTGTTAAGTTAAAAGAGGCATCAACACACAGTCTTTTTTCAATCTTGAAAATAAAAAAGTGTAGTGCACAATTACAGAACATTGGCGCAAGTTATGAATCAACACTCAGTATGTACAATTCCAGACAAGTGGTGCCTGAAACTGACAAGTTGTCTCAGATGTTACTGTACTGCAAATTAAGTAGAGTAAACAACTTTTTAGTTTTTCTCTCTTACCAAAATGAAGTTCCTAAACAATTTTTTGGTGTTGATGCTTTAACACGAGCAAGTTATTTTTCAGTCAAAAACTTATCTAAAATGGAGGATCAGTTTATAGAACTATAACTTCATAATTTTTTTTCCTTCAAAAAGTGAAAACAGCTTTTACAACAAGTCGACTTATACACAGGGATTTATTGCATTCAAAATGCATTGCTGTGCTAGCCAGAGCTTTGATTTATTGAAGTTCACAAAGTAAAACACAACTGAATTATTTAAACAAACAGCGGCATTTTTGAAGTGGTTCCACCGACGCGAATCCAAAATTCATAATTACTAACAATTGAAAATGCTTTTAAAAAGCAAAATGAACTTTATCGTTCAAATCAGTTATGGTTTTGAAAGTAAAATCCCTTTCCTAAAGCTGTAAAGGGCAAAAATTTGTAAAAATATGAATACTTAGCACTTGACACAAGGTACGGGAACTGAATGACAAGGAAGCTGTGAGAGCGCAAAACCCACTAACATGTGATACATTAAATGCGAAACCATGCTATAAAACAGTTAGGTCCGCCCACATATCACACCTTTCAAAATTCAAATTTTGAACTGAGAGAGGGTTTAACTTTTCCCTGAGTGGTGCACCTGCTTTGTGGAATGCACTACCAGCAGCTTTATTTAATATGTCTGATTTAGAAACATTTAAAAGTCTTCTTAAAACACATCTTTTTAAATCTGCTTTTTAATATTTATATTTTTAATACTTTTATTTTTATTTTTATATATTTTACTATATACGGTTTTAATATTTTAATTTTATATGTCATATTATATAATGCACACAGTTTGATTAT
>JAOCPT020613340.1:0-10068 GCA_026546935.2 Palythoa grandiflora
CTACGAGGTAGCAGAGAGTTACGATTTAATGTTTCTCTGGAAAGAGAGATTGAAACAGGAATATTTAATAAGTCTTGGTTTTCTGTATGCAAATCAGTTGGAGATTGCTCTTGCAACGAAGAAGTAACTATTGGATCAGATTCAAACGTCGCTTGACTATCATGTACGGTAGTGAAGACAGCTGTAGTTGGTGAAACGTAGGAGGTCCTGACATCAGACTTAGGCAACTGATTGCACGGAAGAACAATAAGGTTGTTTTTGTTGCTTTTACACTTGGCTTTGTTGATGTTCATATGAAAAAAGTTGCAGAATCGCTGGTTGGTAGTAATTCGTGTAGAAATTTTTGACTTTCCCCCTCTTTTCCCTCTGTAGCTGGAGTAAACTCTGTGATGATTCAATATATTGGGCAGCACTGCAGAAGAAAAATTGCATCTCCCAATTTGCCAAATATTCAACAATTGTGAGCGAGTATCTGGTTTAGGCAGAGCTGACTGCTTACGGCAGCTAATATGTAAATCACTGTTTGCGGCATGGAGACGATTCCCGCTAAAATTTGAAAGTATAGAATTACTTATCTGAGGTAAAGTTGGCCCAGGATTGGAATGGATATCACCACAAGTAGTTAGATCTTTCTCAGGAAGGTGAATACAAACAAATCCATGCTTGTGCCACGCTGAAATCGGACGCCGAGGGTAGCTTCCATTATCTTTGTTTGAGCAACTCCAGCGATTGATTCGCTTGTGTAGTACTTTCAAGTCAAATAAATCGTCTTGAACAAACCAATTCTTGCTTTTGATGTCACGGCCAGTTAACTTGTTGTGAATATCAGAGATTACATTATAATAAGAAGCCCGAAGGCTTAAAAATAAAAAGCAAATCCATAAAATTTTCGACAGATAAAATAACGTGGCTGCCATGTCGGCGCCTAATTTACATTACATAGGAATAGGTGGAAACAGAAAAGCTGAAGCTTAACCCTTACATCCCCAGGCAAATTATCAACCTCCAATTTCTCCTTATATAACTCAAACAAAAGCAAGGAATTGATCAAGTGAAATAAGCTGTGGAAGTTGAAATGCCAAATTTTCTCAAACTGCTTATATAGAAAGTATGGAGCTTGGTTGGGAGAATTTATCAATACGTCATTTGTCGTGCTTGGGGCTTAAAGGGTTAATGATTAGGGTTTTGTCTGGGACCTGTCTCAGCTGCTATTTATCAAAATAAAAGTACCCTTTTGACTGACAAGGTGCCGAAATCGCTTCACAATTCAAGCAAACATTTTCAGTCAAAAATCTTACCAGTTTACCAATTTAAAGGAACATTTATCTCTACTGTGATTTTATAATGCACTCAGCGTTCTCAGCTTTCATAATGCACTCAGCTTTTCCGTAGTTGGTATATTAAAGTGCAGTAGCCAGTGACATTTGTCGTCTCTCAGCTCTCATTGAAAACTCTCGTTTTGGATGTTCACTCTTCATTTCTTTTTTATAAATATTGCTTTTTATCAGAGGTTGCGTTCATACCTGGATATGGGCTACATTAATAACAAAACACAAAAACACCTCTCTGCTATTTAAATAAATTTAATAGACCCTATCGAAAAATGGTGGCTATTTTGGTATTTTGTCTATATTGAAATTAGCCTTACTAGCTTCGTCTCGAGTAACATATTCTTTTGAAAGTTTAATACAAGGATGAGGCTAGAAAGGCTAATTTGAATATAGACAAAAGAGTACTAAAATAGCTGCCATTTTTCGATAGGGTCTATTGTAGTGTAAATTTCAGCCTATCTGGTGAGTGTACAAGTATCCTTAGGGAATTGATTTTGTATAATGAAGAACATTTGAGGCCATTTTCAGCTGTGAAAAAAAAACTAAAGATTGAAATGTAAATCTGGTTGCTTCAAAGTGCCATTTTGAAATTGTGTAATATTCACTAGGTGCACTGGTTCAAATTTTCTCAGGAGTGCATGCCCCCGGACTCCGGTAAATTGCTTGGGCCTTTGATCCTTGATATCTGACTTGCCTTAAAAAATTAATATAATATACATCCACTTGATACAAGTCTGTGAAAACCCTGATTATCTTTTTACTCTCAGTTGCTTGTACTAAGGAGTCAGATAACCCTACCTCCAGATGGTACTGTGTTACTTACAAAACATTGATTTTCATTATTTCTTGACAAGTCATTTGCCTAATTGTAATTTATCTAGTGACTGGTGTTTCTGTCACTTATCAGGTATATCTGAAGAATACCAGCCACCATTCTTTGACATGGTTCCCCAAGACCCATCATTTGACGAGATGAAGAAAGTGGTTGTAACAGAGAAGAGAAGGCCTACCATTCCAAACCGTTGGGTGGGAGACAATGTATGTAATTTTAGAGAGATATATTTATAAACATAAAATGTGTACAGGTTAGGAAAATTTGAACTCGTATGAATAGGGTTTGTACAAATAAAAATTTAAAAACAAAAATGAAATTGAAAAAAAGATTAAGAAAAAAATTCAATTTAGAAAAAAATTCAAGACCTTGAAAGTACTTGAATTTGAGATCTTGTACTTCACAGTGCTTGATTTTTGCAACTGTACCTTGGGCAACTTTCAGATTGAAAATTACAGAACTTTTATGGAACAGCCAACAAACGAAGTAAGACTTTTTATTTTGCAATTCAGCTGTAATACAGTTTAATGTTGTTAGTTTTGCTACATGAATGATGAATAAAGTTGAGAATGCAGGGTTCTCTGTAGAAGTCGGCAGCCAGTGGAGTTCTGCCAGCAGTTTGAATGAAGGTAGTAGCTATAGTAGCTGTAAAGTTTCTCTTTGACTTAAAAAAATGTGCTGAATCCTTTTACGAGCCTAAGTGGCCCATTGCGGATGGAAAGATTAGTCAACTTTGGTGGAAAAGAAGATCACACAAATGTTCAACACTTGAGCCAGGGTTTGAACCCGAGACCTTATGATTAGAAGGCAGAGATCTTACCACTGCGGCAACCATGCTGCTGTAAAAAAAAAATGTGCAGGTGGGAATAAATCATGGCCTCCTTTTGAAATTTATACTATGAACCCTGGGAACACATTGTTGCCTAAAACTTTCCAAGAGTAGTCCAAGCTTCAAATTTCACGCAAATTTCAAGCAAATTTCAAAAGCATGAATTAAAAGTCCTTGAAAAGTAACTGGCATCCAAAAGACCCCTGCTGGTTACTGTAAAGCTTTTTTTTTAAAAAAAGACTTTTTTCTGAGTATTTTGGACTCTTTCATCTAATTAATAAACATCAGACTTTGCATACCTTCAATTTTGCTTGAATTCTTCTGCCAGAAATACTTTTTATGAATCAACAGACATATTTTTGCTTCTCAGATGAATAAAAAGTAAAATGTTTCCATAATTGAAAATTCAAAAGCAAAATATTTTTCTTTCTCATGATTTAACCCTTTCAGCCCCAGGCAATTTATCATCATTTAACTTCTCCTAACATAACTCAAACAAAATTATATATTAACTGGTAATGAGAAGTAAGGAATTGATCAAAGTGAATAAGCTGTGGAAGTTGAAAAGCCAAATTCTCCCAAACTGCTTGTATAGAAAGTATGGAGCTTGGTTGGGAGAATTTACCAACATGTCATTTGTCATGCTTGGGGCTTAGAGGGTTAATTTGGCTGTTCAGCTTGTATAGACCCATATGGTTTTTCTGGATAACTAGCACTTTGCCACATTAATTTTTTATATTTGAAATGTAAAAGTTCACTCTAAAAAGGTGAATTTTTTAAACTATTGTTGTTATTAATAAAAAACTGTTTTAGATAGAAAGTGCCCTTGGAAGTGTTTGCTTTTAGTTCTTTTTAATTGAAAGGCCATGACACAGTCATAATTATAAGACATCCATGCTAGACCAAAACATTTTTAAAAAACAGCTTTCCATCTTGTCTCCCATTTTTGTAGCTTAGTGTGGAGTAGTTTCATCTTAAAATATAGGTTACGTTGTTCATATTGAAACCACTAATTTATTTTATGTTTTACGCAGACTCTTCAAGTAATGTCAAAGATAATCAAAGAGTGCTGGTACCACAGTGCTGCAGCAAGGCTGACATCTTTACGAATAAAGAAATCTTTGACTAAACTGATGGAGGGTGTTTGTAAGCCTAAAGATGACCCTCCTCAAAGTTGTGATGTTGTCATTACAGACAAAAATATTTATAGCGAGAGTCTAACGTTTAGCAGTGTCAACACAAGCATAACAAACATATCTTAGATCGACAGTCAGAAGTGTTTTACAAGAACAGTACCGACTCTTGCTCAGGTAGATTAAGGCATGGGTCCAGTTCAAGAATATTGAATGAATTAAGTAGAAAATTAAATCATGAAGTTGAAATTTTTTATCGACTATACAGTATAACATTATTTTCCATCACTCTCTTGAGTCATGTGGTATGTCCATTATTTGGGCAGGTTTTTATAACCTCAATCCTTGGCTAAAACGTACAAGCTTCAGATGAATATTTTCAGGCCCAGTATTTATCTCAGATAAAAGTTTCAGAATGTAATTAGACCTTGAAACATGTTTTTTTCAGTTTTGGAGAAATGTTTGTCTTAACTTGAAAATCTGAAAACCATTAGCAAATATAAAATTATCAACTCAAATCATTGTTCTTTTTTGAGTAGGCCCAATTAGTGTAAAAAAACTTCGTCAAAATAACTTTAATTTTATTTTAATGCATAAGTCAGTGTTCAAAATAAGATCATGATTTGTTATCTGGGACCCATGCTTACCAGGTAATATCGAAATACGCATGAAAAATGTTGTGATGGCTCTTGGCAGGGTTTCAGTTAACTTTTTAGGGGTATGGCTAAAAAATTTAAGCTGTGGCTAAAAAAATTGTCATTATAGAAAGCCCCGGCTAATTGTTACTTGGAACACACAATCATGCACCCCTCGGTTGCCCTGGCAAAAGCCTCTGAAGCTATGGCGAATATTCCTCAAAAGTCAAGAGTGCACCGGCAAAATTTGCCGTTCGCCGGCCATTATTTGAAACCCTGTTGGGGGAAGTACAGAGTCTTAATGTAGTAATAACAGTGCAAAAGGAATGTCACAGGATAAGGAGAGCTACTGTATTTGCTTGTGTATACATCAATACCGTGTATAAGTTGAGCCTCATTTTTGCACCTAAAATAAATACTTTTTCAAAACTTTGTCATTTCATTTTTTGTTCATGTATAAAGTGCCTATGACAATCACATAAAAAATTTTATTGAACTAAAACACGCCCATTCAAAAATCAGTGGAAATGACGTTTACGGCATTTTAACTCCATACTTCCTTCCAGGATATTTTGGTTTTCCTGATATGCAAATTAGCACAGTTGTGATGTCAAGTAGTTTTTAGAGCTTTAGTAAAAGAACTCATATCTCACCCATTTTTGGGCAAATACCAGTCAAACTTGGTGAAGTAATAGCATGTAGCCTAATAAACATGTTTATTTTAGTGTTTTTGTTTCCATGGCACCAGACTTTGTTGTTTGCATTTCTACCAAACTCTGTACACCACCTGACGTCACAACTGTGCTAATTTGCATATCAGGAAAACCAAAATATCTTTGGAAGGAAGTATGGAGTTAAAATGCCTTAAATGCCATTTTTTCTATTTTTTGACTGGGAGTGTTTTAATGTAATAAAATCTTTCATGTCATAGGCACTATAAGTCTAGGTCAGTTTTTAGGCCAATTTTCACATCTCAAAACCAGGGCTTTTCATTTGACGCATGTGATCGCACGTGCACACGTAGGCACATGCGTGAACTGCTCTTAATTGCACGCATGAAACGCAAAATTGGGTAACCTGAAATTAGTTAAAATTTGATGTGCTACCTAGCCAATTTGATAAGAGTGTGGTTAATCACACTTTCATTTGGCTTGTTTCCTGTTTTTCATTGGTTTGTGTAATTTGAAATGGCAGTTTCTTGTTTCTTGTCAAAGTATTGTCAACACCACAGCCACATGTTCCATTGTGGATGTGAAAACAGTCTGCACAACAGTTACAATGGCAGGTATTAAAAGGGAAGAAAATTGAGCCAAAAATATTCAATAGCCATGGTATTACTAAGCACTATTTTTACTTTATAATAGTACTTCCTATTTTGCACCCCAAAAAAGTATGCGTGCAAATCACACGTGCAAATTGATTCATGTGTCCAAATCACTGCACGCTTGCATTTTGCTTGTAAAAAGGCCTGCAAAACCTCAACTTATACATGAGTAAATACGGTAATTCAGTCCAAAAGAAAGTTTAGGTCATTATAAAAATATTCTGGTTGAGAATACATATTATACTCAGTACATGCTCGAACACAGAGTATAGTTAAAATTACTGCTACTGCAACTTTGCTAAATATTTGTACCGTAAATGATCAATTTAACACCCACTCTCTATTAAACGCCTCATATCTAATAGACGCCCAGGTCAAAGTAGGATTTTCAGTTACACGCCCCTCTCCATTATTAAATGTCCCATATCTAAAGGTATTACAAAAGTATTTATGAAATTGATGAACTTTTGACTTGCAACTTGTTGCAACAGTTAGTTGACATTTTGTTAAACTCAACTAATCAAAGGTAGTTTTGTTGGCTGGAAAACGTTTATTAAAAAGTGTAAAATATCAATTGTAAAAATAAATGCTCCTCTCCAATTGACGCCTCTTATCTCTTAAGCGCCCCCCTAAAACCCCTAAAATTAAACAAACTTCCAGGGCATTAAATAGACCATTTACGGTAAATGTAAGTAATTGTTTTGAATGTAAAGGTAAAAGTTAACATTTATTTTAATGTCAGCAGTTCTGTCAGTTCATATAAGGTTGTAAGGTTTGTTTGTTGTACTATAAATGACTGGTTTTTGCTAAATGTTGGAGAAATGTTGACATTTATTAGTAATAATAATTATTGTGATTTTTACCATGAAATGATTGTGTGCCGAACACTCTGCTATTTGGGATCAGGGTGTCTATAAAACTAAGACCTACAAAACAACATTCATGTCCCAGATCAGACGGAAGCTACATGTGTCTCCATCTTGAACAGTCACGAGAATGATTGAGAGATCACGAGATTGACAGATCTTACAAATTGTAGCACTCATTTAACCAAAACAGAACTGTTAACTTGCCATTCTATCACATGTGAAACAATTTTAGAAACAGAACTTCGAGCTGCTTTCCGTCCCTTTCCTCTATTCTTGGGAGACTGGGCTGAGTTGCTACAGGGAAGTGTTGTAAGCGTGATGGTGTTGCGGTAATGTTTCTTGCTCAACAGTTAGTACTTCAACTGCAAACTTTCCTGGTTTGAAATATAATGCAGAGTTTCTTTGTTTTGAAGTTCCAGGGTCTTAGTTTTGAAGTTTTTGGGGTCTTAGGGTCTTGGTTTTGTAGGTCTCCATTTTATAGACACCCTTGAGATCAGTAACTTTGTTAAGAACTGATAGTAATTTAAAGAAAATTTTTTTTGCACCATTTGTCAGTGAGTTCACCAATAGCTGATTTTTATCATCAGTCAGGTCGAGAGGCGTGAGTGGATGCTTACTTGGTCAAATACAGTATTGAATATCGATTTTGGTACCACCAATAATTATCTGAGCAGGTAACCAAGTTTAACATCAGCTGGCTTGTTTTGAAAACTGTTATTCTTGAAATAGCTTATACAGTAGTATTTCTATTTAATTTTCATTTGAAAACCAGCTTGCAAACTGTTTCATGGCATCTTTCTGGGAGGTTGTCAAACTCGGTGAAGATTCTAAAAATACTAGTAGTATGAGAGTATGTGACAGTGTTCAAAACACACAATGTAAATAGATGTCATAGTCATATATTTTTTATAAACATAAAATAGACTGATACATTTGTGTAGATACTTTCAAAAGCTGCATATTGAATTTGGACAATAGGCACATCTTCAAAGTGGTGGTGTCATTATATATTAAAATATTACAGTAGTTTTTAATAGCTATTTAGTAGTTTTGTAATTTTTATAGCTTTAGTTGATATTAGTTTTTTCCAGTTTTCGTTTTGTTAGCCCCACTTTGATCTAGTATGAGTGATTTTGATTGTTTTTGCAGCCTGTATGTACAGTCAGTTTGTGTGTATGTACAGTCAGTTTGTGTGTATGTACAGTCAGTTTGTGTGACAATTAGGAAAAATAAAATTTATATCAATATGGAATCTTGTGTTTCACTTTATTACAATCTAAACACAAGTTGGAAAAATAGTTCTTAACGTAAGAATGGGTTCTGGAGCAAGAGTGAAATTCTCTGTTACTTCATTTTCTTGGAAGACGTTAAATGTAAGTTCCATATATACAGTCAGCAGCTCCTTGTCAGGATCCGACACCCAGGACATCACCACGAGGATACTACAATGGCCAGTTTTTGCTTTGAATCCTCTACTGCATTCCAAAGTGGCAGGGCCTCTTTTGACAGAGGCATCATTTTGGTTGTTGGCCTGGGGGAAGGGGGGGGGGGGGTACTCCCTCATATGGGCTATATAGGTATGTTTCCCTGTGCATTTTGAGGGGCACAGGATATCATTTGAAGCTCGCAATCTCATTTCTGCCATTAATAACCCGCAAGCTCTAGACATCAAAATAAGTAAGGAAATAGAGGTGGGACGTCTTGCAGGGCCATCTGAAACCCCTCCTTTCCCTGTGTTTCGAGTATCACCTCTTGGTCTTTTGAAACTTTCAGTACTGCTTTCCAGTGGATTCTCCAGCACCATTTTTCCATCCCTCACCTTCTTCATCTTCTCGATGATTTCCTTATCGTTTCTTCAACTGCTGACATCTGCCAACAGCAGCTAACAATATTTCTTGAGGTAGCCTCGTATTTAGGTATATATTTATATATATTTCTGCCATAGGTTTTTCCCATAGACTTGGGGGGAAGGGGGGGGGGGGGGCAAAAGGTTACCTGATCCAACAAAAGTATTTTTCATTTCTCAAATGTTGAAGGGTTATTCAAAGTTAGGCACACGCTTAGATTGTCGCCTTCCAATCACGCGGTCTATACTCAAGCAGCTACTGAGGTCCATTTCTGCTGTCACAGGTTCTGACTATATTGCCACGCTGTTTCGTGCCATGTGTCTGGTGGCTTTTTATGCATTTTTGCGAGTCGGGGAAATAACTTTTTCTCCAGGCTCTGCTTCCAACCCACCCCTTCAATTGCACCAGCTTACCAAATTGGTCGACTCCGGTGGCGGTCTATCAGCATTTAAGCTCACACTTTACAAGTATAGACATTGTTATAACAGTTCCCCGTTTTCCATAGTAATCCCTCGCCAAGCTGATTCTTGCCTGGTTCAGGCCCTGCAGGACTATCTTGGCGCTCGGGGTGACATGAGTGGTTTCTTGTTTTTGTCATCTGCCGGTTACCCGTTCAGCGATCATTCTTTTCTTTCCAAGGCTATCACTCTGTGGCTTGGACCCCACGAGGTATAAGGGCCATAGTTTTAGAATAGGGGCAGCATCGCATGCTGCTGAAAAGGGTATGTCTGATTCACATATTCGTAGTCTGGGCAGGTGGAAGTCAAATGCCTTTCTGAGGTATATTCGTTTGCTAGGTTAAGTAGTCTAATTCCTTCAACACATTTGTGTTCAGTATCGTCGTCATGCCAGCTGCATCATGTAACGGGTACGGGTATTCATTCTGCTGCTGGCTGCTCCCAGTTGTATTTTATAGTGGTTTACCTATGGATGCATTAGCAGCATGCAAGGCAAGGGCATCCATGGTGTTACTGCATTCTTTCAGCATAAAATACGAGGCACATTATGCATAATTTACTATTTGTTCTAGCACAGCCCTTGGCTAGGATTCAGTGACTCGATGTCAAGCAAGGGCACCCATTGGGTCGCTGAATCTGAGTGATTTCTTCCACGGTTCTAAAGATTTAGCTGCAGCTACCACATACCAAGCACGGGCCTTATGTGTGGCTGCATTTTTTGTGTTCTTATATGAATTGACAGTTTGGTTTTCATGTACCTGTTTGCAGTAGCTCCATATTCAGCATGAGCATGGAGCTGTTGTTTATGTG
>JAOCPT020613380.1:0-10068 GCA_026546935.2 Palythoa grandiflora
TACCACAGTTTGACGTCCTCTGTTATCTATAACGGAACAGACGCACGCAAACATGGAATCTATTTGTTAATTATACACAATTGCAGCTCATGCTTTAAAATCCATGGACAATTAACTTACTTTCAAAAAAAGATTACTTTCTAATGACAACACCCCTGAAAGGGGCTTAACTTCCAGTGTCATGATACAAACTACAGCACAATTAAGAATCCCAATTGGCAGGAAGCAGACCAGTTGGCAGACATGGTGGATTTGATTCTGAGATTGACCCAAAGACAAATCCAACTAGTGGTCTGAGCAGGACCTGAACCCAGGTCAACTACATTCAAGTCTGACACCCTGACCACTAGGCCATACTTGCCTCCGGTCCAACAACCTCTGGTCCTAGCACCTGTAAGCCAGTTGGAATAAGATGAATGTTAATTGTGCCGAGGGAGGAGTACTCAAAGAAATCCTTGGAGCCAGATTGAGATCAGCAAAAAATTTTGGTTGATCTCACTCTGGCTCCAAGGGTTTTTCTTCAGGTAATCAGCTCAGGTGTGAAGGCTGGGAGTCAATCCTGGATCGTAGAGGTGAGAGGCTCAAAAGATGACCGCTTTTGTCAAACTGACTTCTAACAAAATGTTTTAATTACTAACTGAAGGAGAATACCTCATCTTGCACTTCAAAAGGTGGAAGCCTTGACACAGCCATCCAGTATAAACTCTGGTCTTCTCTTGGTTGAGTTGGGTTACAACTAGCACTGTATAATAACAATGGTCATTATATTTTCAATTTTCAGTTTTGCGGTTCTATCAAACTGATTCATTCACACAATCTTTGTTATCAGCTCATATACCACATGACCTTACATAGCACGCTTTCATTGAATTGCTTTGTATATCTATAAGTTACATGACCTCTTTGTCACATGATAATAAATTCAGTTGAAAGTTTGATGCCATCTTGTTGAGAGAGTTGAGATGTTGTTGAGATTCTGGCCATTTGTAAAAGTGAAACAGAAATCAATTGACAGATAGCCTCACTTGATAGACTGACTTTACTTGTCACTGTGGTGATATTTAACGTGCAAATGCTGACTCTAAAGATCTTTTGCACTTCTATACCACTTGCATACATCCTATTACAGAATAAATTGTTGCCAGGCTTTCCATGACTCCTTACCTAATTATCTGTCTGATGAACTAGAAAAACTTCAGAAGCGCGCCCTTAGGATTATTTTCCCTTTCATCAGCTACGCAGAGGCACCTCAAGTGTCAAATCTCACTACTGCTTACTGTAGGCATCAATCTTTAACACAGCGTCTTTTTAAAAAAATTGCTAATGACAAAAATCACAGCTTACATCACTTACTACCGCAGACAAATAATAGTTCAGTCTCTTTAAGGTGCAGGCGCAAAATCGCATTACCTTTTTACAAAACAAAACGTTTCCAATCTAGTTTCTTTATTGCAAATGCTGCAAAATGTTTAGATTAGATTTTAAAGTTTTTTAGAAATTTCCAATATTCTAAATTGTAATTTTTAAGTGTGTTTTAACCGAAATTTTTGTAAAAAATCCGTAATCTAACCGGTTGGCTATAATTATGGTATTTTAATAAAGTATCTATCTCTATCTATCTTTATTCCACAAATGCACCTTGGATACGAGGTAATAGGTAGCCAATGAGACAATCATTTCTCCTTTCATATCGTCATTTTCACCTAAGTGTGGACATGTGAGAGAAAAACATGTTCTAATTGGGTGTAAGCATATAACATGCTTGGTGCTCAAACATTTGAAGTTTACAATTGTTAACCAAACTCTCATGCAATATTCTGCAGTGTACTTGTGTACCGTAGAACAATTTATACAATACCTTTCACATATTGCTTTTATTAGATGGGTAGCCGCCATGTGAATTACTTCATTTCTGAAATCCTTGGATAGAGGTATACCTGATTTGAAGTTGCGGCCATATTTGTTTATTGAAAACATACCATCCAGCAAGAGTGAGAGTAATTTGCTTAACGGCTGTAAAACTTCAAATGTTTGGCTACCAAGCAAGTCATGTTTGCATCCAATTAAAACATGTTTTTCTGATGTGTCCATGCTTAGGTGAAAACGACAGTAACTCATACCAAATATTATGTTCATTAAATGAACACACATACACACACACATACACTTTTTGTGGCAAAATACAGAGACTAGTCAAATTAATGCTGTGTTTCTATGGCTATGCTTCAATCTGACTAATTTTTAAATACCACCCCCCTATTTTTCAATTTGCTCTGCAGTTCTTGTTGCAAAATGTCATTTGTTGTTTGAAAGGCTAAAAAAAGCATAACTATGAAAACAGTTTGTTGGAACTGAACAAAACATATAGGAAGGTCTCAAAGAAATCCAAAAACCTACAAATCAATTTAAATTAGAAAACTTCAAAATTTTACTTTTAATTACCTTTACTTTGCATGTGAAAAATTTTTACCACAAAATAGAAAATGTCTAAAATTAGCAACCCAAACATAATTAGTTATTTTTTGCCAATCTGACATTAATAATAACTAAAACACATCACGTAAGTTGAACATACAACTTATACAGTACTGCTTCTTATCTAACGATTTATAAAAACCAAAATCATTATAATCCTTTTTGGTCTAAGAAAACTATACTCTAATAACAAAACAGCAGCTTAAAGTTCATAAATCATCAGATTCTAACATAAAAACAAAATGACACGATCTAGTAGTACATATTATTACCATATTTGCTTGTGTGTACATCGATACTGTGTACAACTGGAGTGCCAATTTTGGGTTGCAAATAGATTTTTTTTGAAAGTTTGTCATTTTATATTTTGCCCAATGTAGAAGACGAGATCAGTGTTTAGGCTGATTTTCCCACCCAAAACCTTAACTTGTACGTGAGTAAATATGGCAGTAAGTTAAATTGTTACACACAAACAGATAATCAAACACAAAAACTGAATGGTAGCAAACCTTTGCTCTTTGTCATATTTAAACCTCTTATGCTTGTTGCCACAAGGTACAAGACAAAGATTTTGTAATCTATTATCTGTAAAAAAATGTAAAATAAAGTTATAGTATTTGATGTCACTCTAAGGTTAATTCCAAAATATATATAAGTATAATATGAGTCAATAAAAATGGTACAATCACATGTACATGACAGTTGTCTTTGTAGTGCTTTATAATGCAATTTCACAGTAATTCACAGCCCAAAACATCACAAGAAAAGGACGAGAAACAATCACCATTTGATACATTGTTTTTGCAATACTTCGGGGATCTGGTACGGTACTGAGTTAATTCTAAAGTGTATTGTCATTGGTGCATAACGAAAACAATGGATAGAGTGTTGACCACCCAAAATCATTAATATATTCCAATTTATTGTGTGCTGTAAATTGTCCCTTTTTTGCACGAATATTTCTCATCTTCTTGTACAACGTATTTCTTGTCGCTGAATTATTTTCAAATGAAATAAGTTTTTAAGGCAAATCAGCTAAAATTTCTTCTGAAAAAAGCCCATCTTCTAACTAAAATGACTGCTTCAGAATGCAATAAAGGCTAAGAAAAGGGCACTGTCATTTCATGCCTTAGAAAATCATTTATTTTGCTTTGCATGCAACATGGTTATCGACCACTTGAGGTGTGTAGTTTATTCTTAACCCTTTCAGCCCCAGACAATTTATCAACATCTAACCTCCCCTTACATATCTCAAAGAAAATGATACAGCTGGTAATGAGAAATAAGTTATTGATCAAGTGGATTAATCTGTGAAATGCCAAATTCTCCTAAACTGCTTATACAGAAAGTATGGAGCTCAGTTGGGAGAATTTACCAACACATCATTTGTCATGCTTGGGGCTTAAAGGGTTAAACATTGTAACTTGTGCACAGAACGTTTAAGTCACGATCCAAGTTAGAAATAGTCAGGTCAACAGCAGCGGAATGTAGAAAGGTGCTAATTGTGATATTTTTAAACCCATTAATCTCATCTGCTGACTTTTGAAAATCAACTATGCTGTATCGATCTTCATAATTAAGTAAGCAATTTTTTTCCTTCTAGTTTTCTCATTCATTTCCTTCTAGTCGAAACATTTTTGTTTTTAAATTTAAGAACAATTCCATGTGGGAAATATCAACGCCATGTGGGAGCAGGCCAGAACAGCTTACAAACAGACCTGCGAAGCCTACCTAGGACGCAGACAGAGGAAGAGGAAGGAGTGGATCACATTGGGTACCTGGAAAGCCATCGAGATTAGAAGAGCCCTGAAGAAGAAAGTCATGGACATCAGATCAGAGAGATTAAAGGAGAGATACAAGCAACAGTACAGAGAAGCAGACAAGATAGTGAAGAGGACGACGAGAGCAGACAAACGGGCATACATGGATAATCTGGCAAGTCAAACAGAAATACAAGATTCTGATACTGACCTAGATGTCAATACTACATCAACAGAGAAAGAGGAAATTATGGCAGCCATCATGCCCTCAAGAATGGAAAAACCCCGGGACAGGACTGCCTCAATGCAGAGCTCTTTAAGGCAGACCCTAATTTTGCAGCACAAGTTCTTCAACCACTCTTTGTAGCAATATGACGACTGGACAGAGGGTGTCATCGTGAAGATTACAAAGAGAGGACCCCTGAGAAATTGTAACAACTGGAGAGGAATCACCCTTCTGTCTGTCCCAAGCAAGATCCTAGCCAAGCTCATCATCAGACGAATCTCTGAAGCAGTGGACCAGCGACTGAGAAAAGAACAAGCAAGTTTTAGGAAAGGGCGAGGGTGCACGGAACAAATACAGTATTTACCTTGCGTAACATAATTGAACAGTGCACAGAATGGCAGAGACAGCTGTACATCAACTATGTGGACTTTGAGAAGGCTTTCGACAGCATCCATCAAGAAAGCCTATGGCACATCTCAGGGCATATGGAATTCTGCAACAGATCGTCCTTGTCATCAAGAGCTTCTATTTATAACAACTTCAAGTGCAGAGTGGGGAACAGTGAATTCAGCTTCAATGTGAGGACCCGTGTTAGACATTGTTGCTCTATGTCAGTATTGTTCTTCAAACTGACTATTGACTGGGTGATGCGGCAAACAACATCCGACCGACGGCGGGGTATCAGATGGACCCTCTTCTCAACCCTGGACTTTGCTGATGACATAGCAGACAGTGACATCAATAATCGCCTTATTAAGGACAGGAACACTTTCAGAATGCTGAACAATGTGTGGAAGGAATCCCAGTACAGCACCAAGACCAAGATAAGGCTTTACGAAAGCTGCGTACTTTCCACCCTACTGTATGGCTCAGAATGCTGGAGGATGACCAAAAGCGACCTCAAAGAACTGTCCACCTTCCACACAAAGAACCTCAGAAGAATCCTACGTGTGTTCTGGCCTGAGACCATCTCAAATCAACATCTTCTTTCCCGTTGCAACCAAGACAGCATGGACTCTATCATCATGCGAGTGCAATGGAGATGGATCAGCCATGTGATGAAAAGAGAACCAGACAACATCTCCCGCACAGCCCTTCACTAGACACCAGAGGGGAAGCGGAAGAGGGGGTGACCCAAGAGCACCTGGCTTCGAACTGTGGAAGGGGAGCTCAAGACCCTCCACCACACATGGGGAACCATTCAGAAGCTGGCCCAAAACAAGAAGGAGTGACGTGCCTTTGTTGCAGCCCTACATGCCAGACGGCATAATGGGCATGAATGAGTGAGTGAGTGAGTGAGTGAGTGAGCTTACAGTGACAGATCTCAGCATCATTTTACATCTTCTGCTGAATTAATTTTTCGTGTACCAAACACCTCATGGAAAGCAGGCAATTCAAGCCGGTGTACACTTTTCTAATTAAAAATAACTAAATTCTTCAGTCTTTATTTTGACTTGTAGTACTTTCTGGTCAGGAGCGGCATTTTTTGTCTGTATTAGCAAGAGTGCGTAAATAGGGAGGTGTTCCTAAGACAAGTGTTGACTGTGTTTTGTGCTCATTGGCACTTTATAATTATTATAGCGAGAGCTACAACTATTTGTTATTATTATTATAATTACAGCTGTAAGTCAAATGAGGATACTATTTTTTTCAACTGTTATTGGTATTTTAAACAAAATACTAGGTAAAATCTTTATTTGTACTAAACTGATAATTAATTTACATGAATAGACTGCTAACAGAAAGACAGTGAACACTTTTGAAAAATTATGTCTTTTTCAGTCTGAAAATTTTTTTGTTCCATATTGCTGTCAATTTTGTTAGCACAAGATTACATAATTTTAAATGCTAGGGTTACCTTGACAAAAGGTAACAACATGTTCGATTCACTCTTTTGTATGATCAGTCAATCATCACCATCACAATAATTATAATTATAATAGTAAATTCACAGCAATAATGGTAATGTTTTGTCATCATCTTAACGACATTTTCAGGGTCAAGCAGGTGGAAAAATGCAAGTCTAACTAGAGTACATAAGCAAATGTGCAAACATACAATTAACTAGAGTTAGAGAGAACTGAAGTGTAAAAATACAATAGCTAAGAGATCTCTAAGTAAAGATAATTTACAAACTGATGGTAAAAAGCAAAGAAAACAACAACGAGCAAGTTACATTTTTTTATGTAAGCTAATTATAGGCCTATTGGAATTTAGTGGTAATGATGAGATTAATTACAAAAATAAACTCGCAGGAAATACAGAAAAACAGATAAAACAAACAAATAATAATAGAAAATAAATATAAAAAAGTTAAAACTCATCACAAACCTCAGCGAAAATGTTTAGTCGTCTCAATGAGTTGCACAAGTGGATATTCTGCTCTTCAGATAACTGAGGAATAAGGGTCTTAGCCTATGGAAAAACCCAAAGTTTGAGTTGGTAATAAAATATATTGCAACTGGGATATCTACTGTTAAGTAAAATTCAGTAGAAAAATTTTAAAAACAGGAATTTTGTTGTGAATTCAAGAACAAGGTGAATTTCTGAAAATTTGTCAGATTTATTTTGTTTTGTTTTGTCAAGTCAATGGTGTAAAAATATGATCATTGACCCAAATAATTATTATTGATCATTAATTGAAAATTTCACTTCTCGAAAATTTGAAAGTGATATGACAATGATACTGATTATGGATGCACCACTGATTGCTGGCAAATGAAAAAAATAATGGTGACAAATTATTTAAACTTAAACATTTGTGTGTTGTCTTTTTAAAAAACATATAACGGCTTCCACTGAATATCTTGATTCTTCTACATTTCATACATTTTATCGTGAGTCAAAAAATTAAGAGAAACACACTCACCCCAGGCTAGGTTTTGCATTTTGTATTTAGATCCCATTTGATAACTGCTACTGACATTAATTATTTCATATAAAAACTTACTTTATCGGTTCTCTGTAGATATTAATCTAAAGGGCCATCTAGTAAACTAATATTGATTATAAAAACTATTATTGAATTATTGTTACTGATTACACAAAAACATAAATTTGTAGGTGCCAAATAAACATCTCCTCCCCCTTGCATATTAAAATTTATTTGGAATTTTTTTCCAATCCCTTGGACTTAGGAATGTGGCCCCTTAGTTATTATCAAACTTTCAGATTTCCTAATCTTAAAGTTGTGCATGTGTACTGTTCTTTTAGAAAATCAAAATGGGGGTTACTGAAAGAGATAATAATAAAATTTATTATATGATTTTTCTAAAACCTGCAATAGTTGTGCTGTAATCATGCCAGTCCTATAAAATTCTTTTTAGATTTTCCAGTCCCCCATTTGTTTCGAAGAGTTTATGTTGAGTCCTGAATATTTAAAGTTTGCAATTCATTGGGGGGTTGGAAAAATGTTTACCATGTGGGGGAGGCAGAGGGCATTTATCTGTAAGCAAAGAGTAGAGTATAAGAGTATGTAATAATTAGCGAGTTAACTCACATTGACTGGAGTATCCAGTCCCCTAGCAAACTGTTGAATGCTCAGTTCCTTGGGTTTGTGTCCTGATGTTTCAAACGGAGTCAAAAGCTGATGAAGTGATACCTGAAAGAAACACTGAAAGTTAGCAGTGTCTTCATCATTGATTTTTAGGGAAGTGTATTATTTAACAATTTCATCTCAGTGACTATTCGCCGATAATCACATCACCAGCTCGGCGACTAATTGTTTTAGTAAAATTAAAAATTGTTTTAGTATAAATATATACTAGGTATTTCAAAATGGAAAAAAGACACAATTAAAACGAAGAAAAAAATTATTTTAAGCGAAAGTGCACCGGCAGCCATTTTGGATAATCGCTGGAGGTGATTATCATGTAATAGTCTGAGTTGGTCAAACAATCAGTACACGCGATTTTGTGTGTAATTTTACTAAAATACCTTTAGTTATTATATGGCAGGCTCACTGAGCGGGCAAGATGAAGCGAATTCTGTGTTCTGATTGGTTACACGAGCAAGAATGCCCTTTTTGTTCCTACAAGAAATATAATTGCATGGAACAGAATCATACATTGAGTTTTGGACAATGGATCGGAGTCGCAAAAAGGGGAAGAGGTCATTTAAAACAAAGAAAAGTAAACATAGACGTTAGTTGTTGAGGTCAGCTTTTTAGGCTTTCACGTCTCAAAACCTCGACTTAATTGCACTTTTTTTTTTTTTTTTAACCCCATGGTTATTACAGATCGCCAGTAACCCTTCTTTTTTCTTTTTCATTAATTACATAATCATGTAACTTATAAGCAAGAAAAGGGAAATAAAGTGGTTGTTGTTGCACTAGCAAATTACTGTATACGGTCATGTATTTTTATCGAAATACTCTTTTAATTTGGTACCAAATAAACAGGGAAGGGGTCAGAAAATATTTGAAAACCTAATGAGCAGGGGGTCTTAATAAAATCTAAAAAGAATTGTTTACTATACACTATACTATTATTGCCATGATCACAACACAACCATTTCAAGTCTAGGTTTAGCAAATTTGATTATATAATTTTTTTATATTTTCTTTTTATCCTGAGGGAAAAAGCTGATTGTGCCTTCAGTTGGTAAACTGAAAAGTCTCACATTTTGATTTTGTAAAAGAACAGTACACAAATAAAATTGTGATTTGAAAATCCGAAAATTTGATAAATGGGAGGGGGAATTCTAATAAGGTCGGGGGGATGGGGAGGGGTGCTCGGAAAAAAAATTGAAATTTTAATATCTTGGGGGGGGGGCATTTATTTGGCATCCAAAAGTAGTTGATTAAACTAGCTTGATGTAATGCACACTCAATCATTTACTATTTAGTAAATACATAGATTTTACAATTATAGAAGAATAAATAATTATCAATAATTATTAATAAATTATTATCATTATCAACAATAGATATTTTTAAGTATATAACAGTAGGGATTCTTGGCCTTTGCTGTTCATTAATGATCAAATTTATTTGTTCTATTTTGCAAGTAGTACTGGTTAATTAAGGAAGACTAGCTCACTTATCTGCCAAATTCTGAAAAAAGGAAGGAAGTTATTTTGAAAATGTTTTGCTAATAATAATATTAATAATAATAATTTATTATAAATATTTTCATAAAATACAAAATAATTATGTAAACATCAGATATTACGACATTTAAAAAATAGGCACTCAAAGGAGTGCATGTGGCTACTGCTTGGTTCTGAGTATATTATTTGCACAAACCACAATTGCTTTTATAAGATTAAGAATTTCTTATCTTCATGAGTCAGTATGATCAATAAACAAAGAAATAGGCACAATGATATTGTGCGAAAAGATCATGCAAAATTTGTGATCCGTGTGCCAGGAGCAGGGCCTCTGATAAAGTGCGATAAAAAATCCGAAATTATGCGGCAATTCAGGGCTCAATATGCGGTAATTTAAGGCTCATTATGCGGTAAATTATGCGATTTTTTTAGCTTATTTTCAGCTTTTATACATGGTCAAAGGATACAATCTCTCTTCTGTATCCTTACAAATGTATTTTGTGCAACAATTAAGAATAAACTACACACTTCCTCAAATGGTCGATAACCACGTTGCAT
>JAOCPT020613422.1:0-10068 GCA_026546935.2 Palythoa grandiflora
TAGTAGCCAATGTAAGTAGTTGTTCATGTGCAAAAGATGGGTTCTCTGCGAGCCACCGATTTGCTCCACGCGAGCGCTCAAAACTTGCAATTTTGTAGTGAATTTCATGCTCATTTTTGTGGTGATAACGGTATTTCACATTTTGCCAAATTTCTCAAAAACTAAAACTCTTTGGAAAGTTTAATTGCTATCATCGATAATAGTTCATGCAAGGTTTCTCCTGACAAAATATGAAGAAATCCGATTTTTCGATTTTTTCGACGGATTTTCGATTTTGTCGACGGATTTTCGATTTTTCCAGTCATCCGCTCTTTTAAGATTTAAAAATCTTCTAAGACTTGCAAGAAAAGTTAATTTTAACGTATTTTTTAGTCTTAGCTAAAAGATTCGATTTATCATTATTATTATTATTATTATTACTATTATTATCATTATTATTATTATTGTTATTATTATTATTATTATTATTATTATTATTATTATTATTATTGGTAATATTAAAAACATTCAAACTATAAATTTTACAGCATTGTTTTTGCTTAACTTTACTGACGATTTTTTTTTTCGGTTTACCTTCTCAGTTCGCCGTTACCGTTTTTGTTTTTTTCTCAAAAAGAAAAAAGAACAGCCGTGGAATAACGAAAACTATGTTATGAACAAACATCAATTAACTTGCAAAGGCGACAAAAATTATACAAAACTACACATTTACTGAAAGAGTTTTATTTTTTCTCCAACAGAAATTTGAAGACCTTTTCTCGAAAAGGAGAAACATGAAGTGTGGGGTTGAGAAGAGAGATCTAAATATTTCAGAAGTGTCTGTCGTTTTTAACTGTATGCATGAACAAAAACACAAAAAAAGAACCAAACTTGTTTGAAAAAAAATTGTGCACGCACTAGGAATGCCGGTATCTTCGTCTGACCTGCTAATAAACAAAATCTTGTTCGTTTGACATTCAGCAGGTACCTAGCAATCTATTCATCCCTTTTACAGGCAGCTACAGTTAGTGCAAGATTGGTGACTCCATATTTTATTCGCATACTTTAATATTTTCTTTGGTTAATCTCAAAAGGGTTTGAGATATAGCTGAAAAGGGAACCTAAGTTACACAGGCCCCAAAATGTCTGTTTGATTTACGTCAAACTCATGCGATTACGCTAGCGAGAAACACTTAGCAAGATTTTAGGATAGCAGATGGTTCCTGTAATGACCGAACAATGTAACACTACCTGTGCACCTGTATCAGCTAAATGTCGAACTAGTGTAAACTAAAAGAGCTCCTACGTCAATAGTGTGGTTTGGGATAATGGAAATACTTTGGGTTTGTCAAAATAATGTACCTTCAAGTTAAATAGTCAAATAATTCACTGAAAAACAGTTCCATCGATGATTGTATATATTTTAAGGGAAAACTTAGCGAGAATTCAGTCAAAAATGCTGTTCAATCGGTTAGCACGTAAGCTTGAAACACTTTCTCATCAAATAAAACATTATCGTACAGTAGCACTTCCAGCTGAGTGAAATGCGAGCCTTCTGCGCGAAAAAGTAGAAGACCTCAAAAATACACCTTTAACACCAGTTAATAACAGGCACTAAATTTAACTCTGTAAAAGAATTGTGAATTCAATTGCAAGTATTAAACCTTGGTACTCGCCCTATCTAAAGACTTAAAACTCAGCCATTCAGCAACCACGTAAACTAGGAAAATCCCAGAGGCAAGAGCCATCTGCAACGAAACATGTTGTTTAGTACTGTCACTTTGCACAGTGGCCGTTTAGTCAAAACCTCAGGTTTGTCTGAAAGCCAAATTCAAGTGAGCCTTTTACAGTTATAATACGAACCAAACACGAGTGAAAGTTTAACAAATTAATTATTGTTTTGTCTGGTTTAACGCTATGCGCCCAATTATCTGTAAACTGGTCGTCAGAGTTGGTCATTGTTGAAATCCGCATTTCGCAACTACACATGACGAACATTTTTAGCTGATCCGTCAATTTTCGCCATTGTTCAGATGATTCCAAAGATCAAGTTCAAATCTTGGACAATGTACAATTCCCGAAATATTATGGAAAGTTAGCAATAAAGGCACTTTCATTTAAAAACGACGCTGGCCGAATACGATTTCACTGAACAACTGTGGACTTACCTCGCCAGACTTCAACGGTAAACACGGACTGATGATTTTTTTTGCTCTTGCCGGGTCGTTTGAACTTGAAAATGCTAACAGTTATGCGACACACTTTTGTAGCCTTTCGTCGGACAATATTTGAATCGACTGATTGCTGAGTATAAAACCTAACTTTGCAAATGCGTCTGAACGACTGGACTGCTCCAGTTACAATGGGCTAAAAACAAGCGAACACATGATCAACATACGGGTACTACCCGTCAAGCTATGTTCCACCCATGGGTAGGTGGTGGAAGAACTCGGTTGTATGACACATCAGTGTTTGCCATTTAAAAATCTTTGGCGAGTGAAATAAAGCTCTCCTACACTATTTGAGATGAACAATTTTTTCCATTGAGTGAGTGGATACTAAACTCCTGAAATGACACTACTGTACAAAGTCCTTCTGTTATTTTATTTTCTCACACTCTTAATACAAAGGTAAACTACAAACAATTGTATTCCTAAAATAATATAAAACTATATAGGAAAAAAATAACATAATTATGCGGGACACCGGATCAAGGTTGAGTTCGCTCAAGTCGGGTCGAACTCGATAAACTAGTTGTGTCTGGATGACTTTTGTGTAATGGAAACATGTGGGAATAAAACCGATGCGAAATTTCGAAAAGTAAAGTTAAATATTACACAATTATTAAGGCTTTAAAAGTTAGAAAAAGAGTGTTAAAAACATCAAACGTTTTCGACTAAAATTGCCGTCTTCAGGGTTTCTTTTGCGGCTAAAAGTTTAAGATTATATAAATGGTCCTAAGTTACCCCCATGGGGAAAAGAAAAATGGGGTGTGCTTGATTTTTTATTTTTGATGAAAGACGGATTATACGCTGCAGTAATAGACCTCCTCGGACTGCCTCAATGTTTTCCCAATACAGTCCTCTTGGGAAATGAGATGCTTTGTTTCATATGCGGTAATTAGAAAGACATGAAAGAATGTTCAGCTTAAACAAAGCATCTTATTTTCCAAGAGGACTGTATTGGGAAAAAACTGAGGTAGTCCGAGGAGGTCTATTTCATTTTAGGCCGGCTGAAATCTATCCTTGGCTGATTCAATCAATCCAATCGCTTACGTATAAATCAAACGAAAGGCGCCAGTTTCCATTGTCATTTACAAAATTTTGGTTTACAAAGTGTTTTTTTTTCAAAGGTGGTTTTTATGAGATTTACCAGGGTCTAGATAAAACCTTTCAGGGCTTTTTCACTGAAGACTTTTCCAGGGATCTCCGGGGCCTCAAAAAAATTCAAGTGTATTCCAGGATACCATAGCCTGTACGAAACCTGTAACTAAACTCAAATCGAACTACACTCAGGAAATTTCTGGATCCGCACCAATTCCTCATAACCCCAAATAACTTAACCCCGGATTAAGACAAAATTCAAAGAGTAACTTTTTCATAAGTAAAGCTTTAAGATTCTCACAAAATACTGTCCAGATTTACCAACAAAACAAACATGTCCTCCCTAAAATTCCATCCCAAAGCAAGCTGTAGATGGAAGGAAACAGAAACATGAATTAAAAAACTAACCCTGAGTTAGCGCATATCGGAGTTTGAGGAAACTGACCGAGGACAGTGTGAGCGCTTGTTGCAGTTAATTAATTTAATGAAAATATTGTTCCACCTGTTACAGAATTAACCAAAGTCTGACAAAGGGCTAACGCTAGAAACGTCTTACGGCGATGAACAAATAATTCCAAACCTTGGACTGATTTTGTGGTATGTTTGACATTATCACTGACACAAAACATAGTGCTAACATTGTACCACCTACCCAAGGGTCTTGCTCCGCAATCTCTTTTAGCATTGTTTCTACGTTTTTTTCTGTGATAAAATATTTTTCCTGAAATGGAAGACATTAAGGTACTTAGAAAGTCTGTTATAAATAAATAAAATAAATACCAGGTTTGCTAATTACCCTTTCTCGCAGCCAGAAATTGAATTGCAAAAAGCACAGATCAACAAGGTCAGATCTGTGCGAGCAGCCCCAGAACACACTCCAGAAATAACCTCGGAGTACGGGATGTCCTGGGGTCCAAAAAGATTTGAAGTTGGAGTTGTAAAATAAAAAGTAGGAGTTGGGTGTCTTGTGATGGTCATGTTTACTCTGCTAGACCACTATACAGGGGTTTCAATGTGAAGTTGGAGTTGTAAACTGAAAAGTAGGAGTCGGGTGTCTTGTGATAGTCATGTTTACTCTGCTAGACCACTATACAGGGGTTTCAAAAAGATTTGAAGTTGGAGTTGTAAAATGAAAAGTAGGAGTTGGGTGTCTTGTAATGGTTACGTTTACTCTTTGAAGGAAAGCTGAAATTTCCGAGTAAGTTGTTATGAAAAAAGATGTTGGAAACAAGGCCAGTAAACATCGTTTGCGACTAGTTAGTGAAACCTTATTTTGAAACCCCTGACAACGAAAGGGATTGAGTGCTTCCTAATTGGTTACTAAGTAATATTCAGCGAAGCCATGCGTTTATTATAATCTCTTTGACAGTTACCCATGTGTTAAAAATGTTAACATTAGAGGGAATTGACCTGTTTCTAGTAAGGAGTGCTAACCACTAAAACATCAGGGGCCATCACGCTGGCAAGGAAGCAGTTTCATGATAAGTTGAGTTAATTAGTGCGTGAGGGTTCCTGGGTCCAATTTTTATTCACTCGAGTGAAATGCAAGTGTGGCCAAATATTACTCTAGTGTGTTTCAACTCATTGTAAGGCTCCAATCACTATCACATTACAGTAATATTTCACCGCACTTGCATTTTACTCGATTGAACAAAATTGTGCCCAGGATTCCTCACGTACTAACCAATTCAACTATTTTGAAACTGCTACAATGCTAGCACGGTGATCCCTGATTGTGTAGTGTTTAGTACTCCTGACTAGAAAACCGGAAAATGTGGGTTTGATTCCCACTTGGGGAATACACCAAATTTTTGGAACGAGTGTTTTACTTCATACTGCTGAACAACAAATATAGATATATGTGTTAACGTCAGAATTCATAGTTTATGTAACTGCACTCAGAGTCCAAACTCGTGAAGCAGCAGCATTACCAATTTAAGAAAGCTCTCAAGCTTCTCAAAATAAAACTGTCTTTATGTCTGTATGTTGATAAAAATGTAAAATTTAAGTTTAGGAAAACAAAATTTAAATCAAACCCAAAAGTGGCAGGTTTTATCAGCCAGTCATGCAGCAGCTGTTGTAAAGTAGTCAATGAACATGTGCAGTACGTACCAAGGAAGATCGACTGGACTGCACCAGTAACTTCTCTTTTTCTGCAACCCTCTATTAAAAAAAATAATGCGCAAAACTGTAAACTAACCTTCATCAGGATAAATATGTAAGTAAAGGTAATCTGTGACACAATCAAAGCCAATCTGAGTCGGTATTAAAAATCTCCGAGATGTTAATAAATGTAACTTGGTGTTAAAAAAGGTAATCTGAGGTGTTAGTAAATGTAATCTGAGGTGTTAGTAAAGGTAATCTGAGATGTTGGTAAATGTAATCTGAGGTGTTAGTACAGGTAATCTGAGGTGTTAGTAAATGTAATCTGAGATGTCAGTCAATGTAATCTGAGGTGTTAGTCAATGTAATCTGAGGTGTTAGTAAATATGACCTGAGGTGTTAGTAAAGGTAATCTGAGATGTTAGTAAATGTAATCTGAGGTGTTAGTCAATGTAATCTGAGGTGTTAGTAAAATTAATATGACCTGAGGTGTTAGTAAATGTAATCTGAGATGTTAGTCAATGTAATCTGAGGTGTTAGTAAAGGTAATCTGAGGTGCTAGTAAAGGTAATCTGAGGTGTTAGTAAAGGTAATCTGAGGTGCTAGTAAAGGTAATCTGAGGTGTTAGTAATTGTAATTCTGAGGTGTTAGTAATTGTAATCTGAGGTGTTACTAAAGGTAATCTGAGGTGTTAGTAAAGGTAATCTGAGGTGTTAGTAAAGGTAATCTGAGGTGTTAGTAATTGGAATCCGAGGTGTTAGTAAAGGTAATCTGAGGTGTTAGTAATTGTAATCTGAGGTGTTAGTAAAGGTAATCTGAGGTGTTAGTAATTGTAATTCTGAGGTGTTAGTAAAGGAAATCTGAGGTGTTCTAAGTAATTGTAATCTGAGGTGTTAGTAAATGTAATCTGAGGTGTTAGTCAATGTAATCTGAGGTGTTAGCAAAGGTAATCTGAGGTGTTAGTAAATGTAACCTGGGGTGTTAGTAAAGGTAAACTGAAGTGTTAGTAAAGGTAATCTGAGGTGCTAGTAAAAGTAATCTGAGGTGTTAGTAATTGTAATTCTGAGGTTTTGGTAAAGGTTATCTGAGGTGTTAGTAATTGTAATCTGAGGTGTTAGTAAAGGTAATCTGAGGTGTTAAAGGTAATTTGAGGGGTTACTAAAGGTAGTCTGAGGTGTTAGTAAATGTAATCTGAAGAAGTGTTAGTAAAGGTAATCTGAGGTGTTAAAGGTAATTTGAGGGGTTACTAAAGGTAGTCTGAGGTGTTAGTAATTGTAATCTGAGGTGTTAATAAAGGTAATCTGAGGTGTTAGTAACTGTAATCTGTGGTGTTAGTAAAGGTAATCTGAGGTGTTAGTAATTGTAATCTGAGGTGTTAGTAAAGGTGATGTGAGGTGTTAGTAATTGTAATCTGAGGTGTCACTAAAGGTAATCTGAGGTGTTAGTAAATGTAATTTGAAGAAGTGTTAGTAAAGGTAATCTGAGGTGTTAAAGGTAATTTGAGGGGTTACTAAAGGTAATCTGAGATGTAAGTGAATGCAGTCTGAGGTTTTAGTAAAAGTAATTTGAAAATTACTAGTAACTAGTAAATGTAACATGAGATGTTACTAAAAGTAATCTAAGTTGTTAGTAAAAGTAATTTGAGGTGTAAGCAAAGGTAACCTGAGGTGTTAGTAAAGGAAATAATGTTATGAGATGTTAGTAAAAGTAATCTGCAGTACAATTGCAACTAATGTAATTTGAGGTGTAAGAAATGTAACCCAAGGTGTTAGTATTTAGGTAATCTGAGGTATTAGTAAAGGCAATCTTAGGTGTAAGGAAATATAATCTGAGAAAATGTTAGTAAGGTAATCTGAGATGTTACTAAAGTTGACCTGTATTTGGTAAATTTTGATTTCAAACATAAAAAACCCTATATTGGCTTACCTTTTGAACTGCATAGTAGCGAGACACAGATTCTCTAAACTCCTCTTTTAGTCGCTCATGCTGCACTCTTTGTTGCCTCTGTTGGTTGCAAAAGTACCACAAGTGTAAATCTCATATGTGTTACATTGTTAGGCCCTGCAGAATTGCATAAATGAAGCTGCAATCCACAATTTCATCTTTGAGGGTGAAAATATTGTTCTTCACAATGAATCTGCCCTAGGGAAACTTAGGATAGCTGAGGCCATAAGCTATCTTTGTTTTCGGGAACTGGGAAATGCTGAGCTTAAGTATACTCTCCTAACCACTACACTGAACACTATGGCCACATGGGTAGTGGGGAATAGCCTTAAATAAAGTGAGCCTGAGTATAATAATTATAATTAGCAGCTACGGAAAGCTGTTTCGGCCTCGTCAGCATGGCACAGCTAACAGGCTCAGTTTCCCACGAAAAACATACAGTAATAAAAGTAAAGTGTAAGCATAACACTTTGAGGATGTGGCTGAGAAATACTGTATAGATTGATAATGGTAACTTGCAGCCACTATATTGAGCACTGTGCCATATGGGCCGCAGGCAATAGCAAGTGCTAAACTTGTGAGTTTAGATAATTTCTCAGTAACATCTCGCAAATGTCACACTTACACTTCTCGTTGCATGTGTTCTTTACAGTAGCAGTATTGTAAATGGATGGTAGTGAGAGTCTTGGCACTGCCCCTGGATGGGGTGCACCTGATCTTCTAACCCATGGATCTCGTTCATACAGCTGAGTTTATTGATACAAGTCTGGTAAAATTTCTTGTTCAAAAAAGTTAATTATAAATTTTCAAGTTGCTGGAAGAAGGAAGAGGGGTCATCCAAGAATGTCATGGAGGGAGCTTGTCAATGGCGATTTGAGAGATTGGGGACTTTCACCCCGTGACGCCCTGGACAGGGTATTTTGGAAAAGAACACAAGTTGCAAACCAAGTGCAACCTCTAACACACTCTTGTGTATGAAAGACGAAAAAGGAGTAACTAACTAACTAACAAAGATGATGACCGTTTCTCAGAATTCTTAACAGTTAAATATGTGTCGTATATTAATCGTGTGTGATATATGTGATCGACCTCTATAATTATATGTCTTTATTTCTATTTTCATTCTAGATAAATTATATTTATATGTTTGTTAGTATAAATTATGTCTGACCCTACCAGCAATTCAGAGAAATCTGCAAATGGTGGAAATAAACAAATATTATTATTATTACACAATACAGAATTTGGGGGTTCAAACTCATTCATGCTAAACCACTTGGTTTGTGCTGTTGACTTACTAGAAAAAAATTATGATTAGAAACTACCAGACATTTGGCGGCTCTATCTCATTTTACAACAGTTTTGCAACTAAAACGTTTTTACTAATTAAGAGCCGCCCTCTATAAATTTCAACTATCGTCGTTTGGACGAGAAAAAATGAAATTCCTTAAATTTTCTCAGATGAATGGTCTAGTTAAGTGATTCACAAAAATATATTTTTTAGTTCAATCCGATTCATATTTTAGCGCTGACACGACCATCTTGGTTTTGGCCCTCTGAAAGGGTTTTCGGCGGCCATTTTAGAGCACATATTTAACGATTTGCCATACTAAGAAAACGTTGTAATTCCGAATAAAAATCCGATACTCGAAACAAGCAAATGTTTCTTGTTACGTTGATAGGCAGTTTTGGGGTTTCCATTGACATTTGATTTTTTTACAGAATTTTGAATTTTTTCCATTTCGAACTACTCGTGAAGCGCCATAAAAATGTCCAAATTGAAAGGAAAATATCGCCAAAAGTACATCACTTGAGATACGAAAACTACTCTCCAATTAAAGAGCAATGCCTCACCTGTAAGAATATGCAATAAAATTTTGGGGCAATCAAAACAGTAAAATGTTAGAAGAAGAACTTTAAGTTGTGATTTTGTCAACAAACAGCGCCGTCCTAATTAGTATAATCACGTGAAAACAACGATGCCCAAAGAAAAAATGATTTATTCCACTTACATCGCGACATCGACAACTGGATGTTCCATGATACCTCATGTTATATTATCAGTAGGTTTCAGCCGCATTTCCAATCATTACTGTACATACGAAATAACTCTGAGACAACACAACTGTTCTCTCAAGCAGATGTCTCCGAAATCCTCGTCACAACATCAAGCTTTTGGGCTTTGAATTCGTGTAGAGGACACAGATCATTTGAACCAATCAAAACAAAGATAAAGTTTACCCCAACCCCACTTCAGCCAATCACAAACCTTGTTAAATCCTGTGTCCTCTACACGAAGTAAGAGCCAGCTTTTGTCTCTCGACCGCCGTTTACATGAAGTTTAACAATATGCCGAGATCTTAACTGACCCATAAGTCTGTCAGCAGCCTTTCTAATCCTCCTCTTAATCTAGGGTTTTCATCAAGAACTCGTTTAAGTTTAGTTCTGTTTCGATCTGTTGAGCACGTGCCATTACTCCACGTCCACAAATTGTGTTACTGACAACAGGTACAAATTCCAAGGGTAGGGGTAGGGGTAGGGAATGAAAATATAACCGGCGTGAAGGACACTATTTTGCTATTTTAATTTGGTGGCTTTATACCATAATATTTTGAATATGAGTTTCTGCTCGGAAATTTGATATATTTTGTAGGTTCTTTTTCTGGAAGGAATGATGGGGGAGGGGGGGGCGGGGAAGTTGGGAGGTTGGAGGGCGTGC
>JAOCPT020613466.1:0-10068 GCA_026546935.2 Palythoa grandiflora
TAACTTTACTTTAAAAAGAGGAAAAATGATACAGTTCTTTGTCTGGCTGTACCGATCACGCCTTACAGTTTTACTTGATGCGCTTGCAAACGCGTAAGAAATCTTTAAACTGCCTTGGAAACCAGAACATTGTTTTACAGCGGGTCGAAAAAATATTCTTCTGGCGAAAATGTTCTTCTGGGATAGTGTAGTTCGAACTCGGAATTATTGTGTTTCGCTACAGTCCAAGCATGTGGAAAACGGCAAAGTCTTCTTCTGAGACTATGGCGTCTTATTAGCCGTTCTTATTATATTCAGAAATAAGAAGGTTTTCAGCTTGTCAAGCCAATGATTATATAGAATTCTATAAAACAAAAACTGCTGAAGTTGAATTTTAATTTGTAACTTTGGAATGAAAATTACACTCAGAACAAATATTAATCCTTTGACAGGGTCACTGTTTACAAATTCAATTCGCTCTAAAACTCCGCGCATTGTAGGGGGTGTAAGGTAATGAAACTGTCGAGCCTACCACATTTCTGGAAGTACTACCGCAGAAAAATATTTCGCAGAAAACACTCTGCAAAAGTTTGCGAATTTCTTAAGTGCAACCCGCGCCAAAATTTTATCAAAATTTGGCAGAAAACCCATATCGACCGCACACACTTTGATGGTTAATTATTCAGGAATCCAAATAAACAAAGTTAACGGATAAGTTGCAAAAGATGTTGGAGCATTAGCGCGCCGCACGAAAACAACAGTTTCGCCTTTCGGGATCAAAAAAACCAATTTCTAAAACTAAAGCTTTATTTGCACCAAAACGGAATAGCGTTACTACGAAGCGCGCAAACGAAATATTCCCAAAGTATATGTCAACTTAGGTGTTCTGTAACCTCGCTAGTGATATGTTAATTTTTAGTTGCCTAAGAGCAGAAAAGGGTGCCGCTTATTTTTTTAAAAATATCCACAAAGAGAAATAATCTAGAATATAAAATTACAGCCCTTCACAAGGACTTCAAAATATGAAAAGGATATCCGGTTTTTACCACTGGCTGTTTCTTAAAACAAGCCATATATCCTATAAAACGCATAGGTCAAAAACCTCAGAAAAGTACGTGTTAAAAACAAATAAACCATTTCAATTATATTTCAAAAAATGTCAAAACAATTTCATCCAGCTGGAGGTCGAATGATTGATATTTTTCACGAGCATGACCACTTTTTACTTTTACATCAAGGAGAAAACTGAGCGACCGAGAATTTTATCAAATACATTCTGAGCATGAAATTGTGTTCTACAAGCTTCCAGAAGTGAACAATTATCCCACGGAACAAGAATATCAGAGCGCAGTTATCAACATATCCAGAGAAAAAAGGATTTCAATCCAAGCAAACATTTGAGCATTTAGCAATATTACAGAAGGAGCATTCGCGCCGTTTTATATCTAAACACTGTAACTGTAAGTATTGTTGATATTTGAGCACGAGCTTTCACTCAAAGGCAACGTTTTGCGACCATAGTTTTAAAAACTCGGGAGAGCATTTCCTTTCGCTTAGAAATATATCTAGAAACTCAGATTTTTTTTCAAAATTGCAACGATTAAAGGTAACAATATTCTTTGTAACTGTCAACCATCACTGAATCTTGAGTTCAACCTGACTCCCTTACCAAAACAGATTTGGCTGAATAGATTAACAATTTTCTAGCATGAACTTAAGTTAAAAGAGCAAAACAGTTCCATTTATAATGTCCAAAACCATTATAATTACAATATTCCATTACAATTTAAAAACATGTAAAGTTAAGTTTCTTGAAAGTGCCATTGCTTTGTGTTCGTTTCTATAATTGCAATAATTGTATACGGTGTTGCATGTGTTTTCTGCCATCGTGACTACTTAGTATACCAGTCAGAAAAACATTCTAAATTTGTTGTATACTATTAACTAAATAAACGAAGCTACACGCCTGATAACAGGCCGGAAAATCTGAAAAGAAGGAATGTGTTGAAAGTCGTGCTAGCCGAAACAACCGTGAAACAATGATTTCATAAAAGCAATTCTTTTACGAGGCCGCCAGATGTCGAGAATTTCTTTTTTAGAAAACTAAACTAAACGTTTTATTACAATATTTTTCTTGGTTTAAAAGAATCGTTGAAACTGTCAAAGATTGAAGCAGGAAGTGGAAAATGTAACATGTGGGAATTTTTTAAATTTTAATCTTTCCGTTCGCGTAAGGCAAAATGACCAGTAGACTTAAGGTTTTCATTTCAATTAGTGAAGTACGACAACAATTAATATTTGCAAACAAATTGAAAAATTCAGCAAGCGATCCTAAACAATCGCCGCGTTTCGGGGAAATGATGATAATCGAGCATATATTTTAGCACTGAGCACGTTTTAAGGACGATGCAGCTTATTAAATTCGCAGCACAAAGCAAAGATCTTTGCGTTTGAATTTTGACTGTGTTTAGACTAAAGCTAGCAATAGTGAAAGTCAGTATAAGTTCAATCGTATACCATATACACCATAGGCAATATTTAAACATGTTTTTTTAATTTGCGTTACTGTTAACTGGTTTTGTTTCTTTTACTAATTTTGACGTTATACATAGACAAAAGTTTTTGGCATTTTTTAGTGACTCGCCCACTTGTGGATTATACACGGACAAATTATTTGGCTCGCTCGTCGACCGAGTCTTTGATCCTCTGCAAAATCATCTCTGGTCGATAATTCTTTTAATCCACTTTTAAAAATACTTAAAAGTAGTACTGGTAGGACTGAGAAAGCCGTCGTATTAAGGGAAAAACTTTAAATTGTTCTCTAAACTTAGGAAAGATAAAATTAACACGATAATTACCTTAAAGACAGTCATTTCTAATGGAAAAAATGTACTTCAGTGGTTGTCTCCTTGAATACAAAAGACTCGGCATGAAGAATTTTTAGTGGTTTACTTAAACAGCCACGCACAGGAACTAGCAATTAACAGTTACACGAAAAAATTCAGTAAGACTTATCGATTAAAACTGAATAGCTCTAAAAAGCCGAACTGAAAAAAAAAAGAAAATAAAAGATTGTAAAATAAAGCCAAAAATGGTGAAACACCAAAGCTGACTTACATTACACTTACAGTCAAAAATGTTTTTAGCTTTGTGAACTTTTGAATACATTATCAGTGTTTTATATATTTGAAGAAAATTTATTAATTATAAAGAAAAGATCTAAACCTATTCGAGTAAACTTGTTTTCTTGCTTAAATGTTAAAACTGGATAAAGAATTAAAATATCACGCCATGGCCAACTTTGCGGCGTTCTCTTTCAAAAGAGATTAGATTTAGAGTACGAACATAATGATCATAATTATAATGACAGAAAATATTTGTCCTTGATATAAAAGATTTGAAGGTTTTTTTGGTCTTTGCGCGATTGTTTTTATTACTTCAATAAAATGAAGACACTGTTGAAGTAGTGACCATTATAAACGTTTCTTATTTCAGTATTAACAGCCAAGATCTTTTCATTTCAACACGGATCTCGGAAGCAGCTGCATCAAATTTATTTTGCGGTGACAGCTAAATTCCGCTCAAAAATATAAAGATAAACTAAAATAAGACAAAGTCATACACTGTTTAGCATGAATATTCATTTTTACCATCAAGAGTTCTAGTTGCCGAAACCAAAAGTACTTGATTTTAATTTGTTTTCAAAGTTGTCAATAAAAAGCAAATGACTTCCATGCAATAATATATCAGTCCCTCAAAGAGTCAGTCTTTACAGGCTTTTTTGAAATATAAACAATACAAATTTTGTAAGAATAACAAGGCTCGGTTTTACGAGAAACATTTTCTTGTAGTAAAATTGACTAAATCTCATTTAACTCAGCGGTGCGGCATAAAACCTCGGTGATTTGAACTCTAAAGACATTTCAACAAACAGTGAAGGTTTTTCTATTCTAAATCCAACCGCGGTAACTTGCAAGGCGTTTCGCTTTCCAATCATTGCTTGTATTTTGTTTCTCCGTCACTACTGAATAAAAACCGCTCTCAGAAATTGGAACAAATTAAAAATTTATTGCGATCGACTAAAATCGCCAAAAAATTTAAGAACAATAAGACTGACAAAAATTGAGTGGTTCTTATTTTCAAAAAACGTGTATTGTTTTAAACATCTGTTTCGAAAACTGCCATCAACGCTTTCAAAACACTTCCATTTTACGAAATCGGTCAGACAGACCGGCCTAATCCTATAATCTTCTTAGGTATAAATTCATGTAGCTACGTGCAGAGTTTTATTTGCATGTAAGCAGTAATGTCAATTGATTAAAAACTGAGGTTCAATTTTTTTTTCCAAATAGGCAGACTACAAATCTTTGCATGTATATGCCGGAAAAAAGTAGATGGTCACTAACTGATGTGAATCACAGCCTAGCCAGTCTGTGTATAAATATTATCACTACGATAAATTATACACAGAACTTAAGACAGAAACGGTTTCTCTTCGTTTAAAAAACCAAGGGCAAGGTAAAAATTATCGTTTCATTGACAATTAGTTTGGTCAATTGAAAATAGTTTGAAGATCTCAGGAGTATGTTTATTATTTTACAGTCTTGGTGACTAGAAATCGTCAGTTAAGGTTACGGAACAGGTTCAAATATGCAAAAAACTGAAAGTTGAAAAGCGAATTACATCGTTTTATTGAAAAGATATTTTAACGCAAAAATAAAAATTTCGATAGCTAATTTGTTTGCAAGTTATTGCAAAATGAATTTTTTAACGACAGTCGGGAAGCTACAAGGTTCACTATTAAAACGCGGTTTTCTCGGTTTAAGTTTTTGCACAAATGATGGTTGTTAAAAAAAATCAATGCTCGCTGAATTTTTTTTTTATTTTGCCACCAAAATCGCAGGTCGACAGTGTCCTCGAATAGTCTCCGAAACTATTTCATAAAAACATTTTTATAACTATATTCTATCTTCAATAACAGATGACTCTTAAAAGATATGCCTTAGGCCGCTAAAGAAAAATGAAAAACTTTTACTTTAGATACTGTATAAAACTTTGAAAACAATTTCAGCAAAAGCTTGAAATTCAGTGTACTATGTTGTCAATTTAAAACAATAGCGGTCGGTTGATTGGCTATAGTACTAGTAGTGTGAGTCTGTTTCGTAACCAATTTTGTCAAACCTCACAATTATGCTGCACATCCCAGATTGCTAAATTTTTATTACAAGTTTTAATTGAGGAGTTTGTACCACATGTGAAATTTCAAATTGGAGGGCAATTACAGATGAAATTGAGGTCCAAATTCATATTATATTTCGTCCCCTACACGGTTATTAAGAATGTAAAGGTTTTTTTTTTTAAATGTATTCATTTATAATGATAATTGGACTAACTACAGTGCAATTCGTGTCTGAAATCATACGCGCGATTTTAAAATCAACAAGCTCGTAGCGGAAGTTTGATTTGAAATCACTAGTATGATATCAGACCAAAATTGCACGACTCAAAGTTAAATTACTACTTTATTGCATTCAGTTTGAAATCAAACAACAAAAAAAGTAAAACGTAAGTCTTAATTCGTCCATTTGTAGCTACAAAATGTGTAATTGAAACAAAATTTGAAAAAGTTTTCACTAGGGCGTTTTCTTTGTAATGCAATCTGATCGGCCAAAGCAGTGTAAACTCCTTTTTCGTGTTTTAATTCATTGTCTGTTTGTTTGTTTTATAAAGACCAGGAAATTTGTTTTGTGCTGTGTCATATATAAAGATCGACTTCAATAAGATTTCCTGTTGTATATTTGATTTTTAACTGTGCATCTACATTCTTGGCGTTCTGTCGAGGCAACGAGCGGGACACTTCGCAGTTTTTTGTTTGATATGCGTTCACAAATGTTCGAGTTTCAGAATTCTTAACTCGTTGCTTGCTTGTTGCCGTTAGTTTTTTTTTCTTTCTCTCTCTTTTACCCCACGTTTGGTAATCAGGATGATTTTCATTACAGTTTCATGAAAGTCAAGCATTATCATCTCAAGAATGAAGCATTTTCACGGTTTTGATAACTTTATTTGCCGAGAATTTTCAATCTTTTATTGACTGAAATATTTTCAATTTCTCGGTGGTAATTACCTTTTCCGGCAATTTAAATGAATAACATCATTAATATTTAAATTTTGTCATCCAAATTTTAAATTAACAAAACTAAAATGTGCTTTTTGAAAAAGTAATTCGCCAGTGTAAAGCAGAAGGCTTAAGGCAGTGTTCATTCGGTTAAAAAACGCGAGAGATTCTGCCACGGCCTATCAGTAACAAGTAATATTTACGTGTTCATGGTACAACATAAGTGCATAAATCGCGAGATATCTGCATTCAATTAAGGTACATAATTTATAATTAGCCATTCCTTATTTTTAATCAAAAAATATTTTCCAGTTAATCCGCTGTGGCCGAATTAAATCTACAAGCGTTTGTGAGGTAAAAAATTTGGCTCTGTTTAAAACATCGTTTGTAAACTACAAGTCGCTAAGTTTAGCCGCATTAAGGCAAACCGAATGGAAAAAGGTTCAGTCCTAGATCGCGGTAGAAGGATCGCTTTTGAAAGCGAGTGAGCTTTCAAGCAGTGGCAGGTTTACCGTTTCGTATGCAAGACATAGTCTTCACAGTGTTACAGATTTCTAATCGGGATATAAAATGGCCTAATCTTATACGATAGACACTTACAGCACGAAGAAAAAGTTTCATAATTTTCAGTTCCACTCTTGGGAGTTCTTCTTCTATCGTCTTGTCATCGCTCAGGGAGTCTTCTAGGTCTTTCTTCTTACATGTTTCGGCTCGTTGAAGAGCCCTCGTCAGAAAAAGAAAAAGTTTAATGTCCTCAGTTAAGAAAAAGAACTTACCCCGGACCGAGTTATATTGTTACGTTTTGTTTAAACATTGTAATGCTACTCAGTCAACCCTGTATTTAAACCTGGGTAGGTACTCCTCCTAAAATCGCAAACGTTTGCAACCTCGGGTACAAAAAAATGCGAACTAGGAAAATTAGTTCATTACAAATTAATGCTCTTTGCATTGGCAAAAGAGAAAGTGATGAAGTTTGTACTTCTTTGTCGCATATAGTGACCATGAATAAAGAAATGATACCGGTAATTGCGGAAGAGTGAAGTCGATTAGCGGCAAGATGGCGGGCTTGTTCAGATTGTTTTAATTTGTTTCCGTGCGAAGTTGCGGCTTGTTTCTCCAATACAATTTGCATTTAACGTAGAAGTGTCTTTGTACATAAGAGGGATAATTGTTTTTGTCCTTATGTTTGAAAAGAGAGAGAGCTTTTTTTTTGTGCTAGTAAGTTGAAAATTGGAAGTCCATGACCCCCCAGGCTCAAGAGAAAAGAGTTCTTTAGTTTTTTAATTAAGGTTCCGTATACGTTCAGGGGTGTTTTGCGTCAAAACGATACAGCGTGTCTGTCTTAAACCGTAGATACCTAAATCTAAAATACCTAAAATTTGCACAATACGTAGCTTCTTTAATATATGAAGAACAAAAACGTGTCTGCGTTTTTTGCCTTCAAAAAAATTTTTGTTTTAGAGCAGTTTTTGTACGGTCTCGATCTCTAGACTTTATTTAATTCCCAATTCGAAAAAGCACCATAACTTTTCTCTGCAATTGAATATGAAAAAAACACAGATACGTTTTTTTTAGCACTTTTGGTCTGAAAACTGGTGGATTGATTAAATCATAAATTATCAATAAACACTTGGACTTGAAACTTTCGAAAGGCGAATTTGTCGCTTATTTTTAGAGAGCATAAATAAATTTAAAGATTCATTTTAATTCAAAATTTTTAATATAGTTCGAAAGCCAGCTCTATAAGCTTTAGTTTGATATGTGGGTTTAGGTATCTAAAGTTTAAGACAGACGCGCTGTATCGTTTTGGGACAAAACACCCCTGAATGTATACGGTAACCTTAAGTTCTTGTAGTGTTTTGGTTAGCGAGGAAAAAAAGAAGTTTGATGCAATATGCATGTTGATAATGCACCTGTCATCCAACCACTGTGTCGGGCAGGATTATAGTGGAGTTGCCGTCAACTCGCGAGAGCGGAACTCGACACTTTAGAATAAATGGTTGAGTTTTTCCATCGTATCGAGTTCATTTTGGACGGCTTGAAGGAGTTTTCCACATTTTGATGACATTATTGATGGTGTTGTACAACCCGACTATTCGATTACAATACTTGACACAAAGAAGATTCAGGCCAACTTTGATGGCTTTACCAGGTTCCTTGTCAAGATTTTTGTTTGTTTCATCCGGCCGTCGGTTTGTCCGTACCCATACCAAAGGGAACCCAGATTTCCGCTTTTAAGCAGTGCCTAAATCTATGTATCAGTTTATAAAAAAACTGGCTGATCAAAATGTTATATAGATTTCATATGGCAGAGTTGTTGAGACTGCAAGCGTTGACGAAAGTGTTTTTAATCGACTGTTTTTCTCGAGACTAGTGTGAGGATACTGTGCTTTACGCGGTAAAGGGTGTTTAAAATAGAGTTTCATTTACAGTTAACCAGGGATTTTTTTATTTCTAGTGGACAAGGCGTTTGCTGGGTTTAATGAGGACTGAGTTTGTAATATAAATTTGCCGATTGTTTGAACGCTCAGTGTAAAAAAGGGATCCGGATTATCTTCATTTTAAATTTGCTGTTATCTTAAGCTTGTTGAACGTTTGAGTGTTTATATAATTTTTAGGAATGAGTTCAACAAACGAAAAAGAAAAGATTGGCACTTCGATTTTCAAAAGGCACATGAAAATAAATTCTGTAGTACGTCCGTTTAATATTAAAAAAATACCTCCATTTAATTTGAGTGCCGAAATAGCTAATCAAATACTAAATATGACACGATATACAACCAATCAGCAAAGGCGACATTATAAAGAATTTGTCCACAGTTATTGATAAAAACGTCGAGCAATTGTAGGGTTTAAAATAATTCGAAAAAAATGCTTGAAATGGGAATTTTAAATGAAAACTTATTACCGGAAACTATACGTATAAAACAAATTTAAAAAAACGGAAACGTGCGCACCTGTCTTGTCTTACTGACCAATCAGCTATCGAAGTAGCTACAAAACGCCAATCACAGACCTGAAGCGAAAAATTGCGAAGGCAGGACATGAGTTAAGCACAGGACATACGTCATTATCAATGAAAAACACTTTATGATCATTACTTTAAAGAAGAAACGTTAGAAAATGACATTCAACACGTCGAAAGCATCACGTACAAAATGTAATGGGGGATTTTTTTGCGGAGGAATTATAAGCTCATTAAACTGGCCTCTACTCTAGTCTTGACTGAAATTACTGCCGATATCGAAGGTGGCTTCCATGAAATGTAGCTGTAATCAGAGCAGTGACCGCTCATTACTTCACCGAAACCTGTTACCAAAGAACGATAAAACAGTAAGAGTTTTTAATAATGAAACGGCAAAGACTCCCATGTTAGATACAAAATAGGCAGGTAACAGTTGCAATGGAGTTGTATAAAAAGATGCTAATTGTAGTTATATAAACAAATTGCATAAGTTGGAAGAATCTGAAATGCATTAGATATACATGCTTTTTTTATAAGAACAACTTTATAAGAACGAGGCTCAAATTTGCCAAACTTTAAGAACAATTTGAGAACAAGCTCAGGCTTGAGGCTTGATATCTAGGAAAATTTTTGGCGCAGAAAATTGATCAAAACTTGGCGATACAGTATAAAACATAAAAAGATTCACTGTAAAAACTGCTAAACAAACAATGAAGGTAGTTCTTCTCTAAATTCAGCCGTACAATACATTTGTGGCGAGAGACGTTTCATTTTCCAATACCTTGTTTATTTTGTTTTTTTTTCTTCAATAAAAACCGCTCACAGAAATAAGAACAATTTTAAGAACAATTTGAGGCTGAAGTCGCCAAAAAATTAAGAATAATGAGCCTCGGCAAAATTTACTTGCTTTTATAAAAAAGGAGTGTCGATTAAAATTTCATTCTTAGAGTTTTGGAATATTCATTATAATTTTCACGAGACTTAGCTTGCAAGAATAACTGTATAAATG
>JAOCPT020613508.1:0-10068 GCA_026546935.2 Palythoa grandiflora
GAGGCGAAACAGTTACGTTTATTAAAAAATGAGAACTACTATTTTTGAATATTGGTCTGATGGACTGGGGGGCCGGGTATTTGATCATGATAGTAGGAACGGGGGACGGGCCAATTGCCAACGAAAATTGCCCACAGGGCCGGGCATTCGACATTTTTTTTCGAATGCCCCGGGGGTTTGCCCGAGGGGTGCTCACGGCTGGAATTGACTCGCACATAAAATATGCGGAACTGGAATAACTTTCCCTCTTTCCTCTGCCTTTTTTGAATCAAGAAAACGTTCTACGTAGCGTATTCTTTTCTTCTCAAGGTGTTAGATATTACTGATGAGGCAGTTAGTAGCCTGACAAGATAGCACGATATCCTTTCCTCACTACTGTATTTTGGTGGAGATGATACTTCACCACACTGATCATTCTTGTACACACAGGAGTTCCACTCAAACCTGCCGTAAAAACAACACTGGATATGACGATTGTACAATGCAGTCGATAGAAAGATAGAAGTATACAGCTGTTTAGGTATTTACGCGCTTTCTTTTTTATAAGAACCAGTAAATTTTGCCGAGGCTCATTGTTCTTAATTATATGGCGATTTCGGCCTCAATTTGTTCTTATTTCTGTGAGCGGTTTCTATTGAATAAAATACAAAATAAAACAAGGTATTGAAAAATGAAACGCTTTGCGCCACACATGTATTGTACGGCTGAATTTAGAGCCGAACTACCTTCATTGTTTGTTGAGCAGTCTTTACAGTGAATCTTTTTGCGTTTTACGATGTATCGCTAGGTTTTAGTCAATTTTCTATACCACAAAAGCTTTCCTAGTTATCAAGCCTTAGCCTGAGCTTGTTCTTAAATTGTTCTCAAATTTCCGTCGGCAAATTTGAGCCTCGTTGTTCTTATAAAGTTGTTCTTATATGAAAAAGAGTGTACTTCCAAAAATTTTGAAAATAAGGTATTGACTTATTACCAAATCCTAGCGCACTTCTCCAAGAGTTTCTTTATTATGTAAGTGACACTTTTTCCTTTTTGTTGTTTTTCTTTAAAACCAAACGACCTAATAAAGATTAGTCTCTCAGTGAAGCATTTTGAAGTTTTGTAAAAATTTTCGAACATGACATTGAACTTAAAGGACTGAGGTTACAGGAGTATAAGAGAATAAACGTGTAAACTTACCTGTCATCTAACTTTTGCACAACATTTCTTGAGTTTATTTCGTCTCTTTCCCATTGAGAGCAATTTCTCGTCTTTGAACAAGTTACCGAGTCTTCCCATTCTCTTGAATATAAGAAGTGACAATTCAAAACTTGTAGCGTAGCCATTGTTGTATCACATAAAACAATAACAGTAGAAAATGTGAACGGTGTACGACCGACGAATGATGCTGTTACCAGGAGAGAATAAACTAATACAGTGAAATATGGCTAAAAAACAGAAAGAGGCCTGATCTGTAGCCAGGTCAAGTGGTCAATATGCTATATGCAGTTCATGTAACTAGAATGACGATAATAACAATTGTACCGTATGATAATGATTGAAATGATTCTACTACTACTGCTACTACTACTACTGCTACTACTACTACTACTACTACTACTACTACTACTACTACTACTATACTACTACTACTACTACTACTAATAATAATAATAATTCTACTACTACCACTTCTACAGCTACTACTATTACTACTACTACTACTACTACTACTAGTGCACTTTTTTTTATTATGAACAAACCCGATAAGAACATTGTTGAAACCGCCTGAAAATTAAGAACAAAATAAGAAAAGACTGAGGCTGAAAAATAGTTTCACGTCATAGTTTAAATGAATTTTCAATCTTCGTTTTAAATATTTATTAAACCTAAGAAATCATGAGACACAAAATATATATTTAGTGAGTGAATAATATGTATTCTATGATCATCGTTTAAAGTTCAAACTAGATATTGTGCAATTTGAGGCTGACATTACCAAAAAAAACTAGAAACATTGAGCCTGGGAAAATTTCACTGGCTCTTATAATAAAAAAAAGTGTTTTATCACAATTATTATTATTATTATCATTATTGTTGTTGTTGTTGTTGTTGTTGTTGTTCACAGCATTTTGCTGGGTTTAGGCAAGACATCAAGCTACACCTTGTAGCCTCAGGTGTCTAGCACCTTCCTATTAATCTTTCCAGTTCCAAGCAGACAAACCTTCAGCAACATCTCAACTGCATGGGCATTCGATCTTGCCCTTAGATAGCCAGTGTTGAAATCGATGGCTAATCGTCCCTGGGGTGCCGATAAATAAAGGGACAATGCTAACTGCCTTAAGCTTCTAAAGCCTCTTAATCTCCCTCTTTAGATCCTGGTACTTTTCTACCTTTTCATTCTCTTTCTGGATTATCCGAGTATCGAAAGGACATGCGACATCAAGAATGATGCAATCCCTTTCTTTCCTGTCAAGGACAACAAGATCTGGCCGATTGTACTCCAGCTGTTGGTCAGTCTGGATCTGAAAATCACAAAGAATCTTATGCTCATCATTCTCAAGTACCGGTTCTAGTGTGTGGTCATACCATCATTCAGCCCTTTCAAACCGATAAACATGGCACATATGCCAATGCAGCACCTGTGCAACCTTGTTGTGGCGCCAAAGTTTGTACTCGTGGCCAGCCAAATGCTCGCACTCAGCTGTGATGTGGGCTATGGTCTCAGGCCATTTGCCAGACATCCTACATAACGGCGAGACATCCTGTTTATCTATGCACTGTTTCATGACATTGGTTCTTGTTGTCTGTTCTTGTGCTGCAAATATTGTGCTGTCAGTCTCTTTTGGAGCCCACCCTTCTGAACCAACAACCACGTTCTCCCATCATTCATGCTCTCACTTGCTTCTGACACCATTTTCCCATGCAATTTCTTCTCTAACCGTTCTTGTTTGTGCTGAGGGTATACCTCTCTCCGTACTTTCTCTGGTTCATGAGCCTTATCAATATCAACAACGCCTTGTCTTCCTATTTAAGCAGAGGCTCAATAGAATGTTTCACATACCATCTCAATTGGTACACACAGCGTGCAATACTTATTCATGAGTCCTTTGCCACCCTGTTTTCTCATAACATATAACCTATTATTATTATTATTATTTTACGTGTTTTAAAATAATTGTAAATAGGTTTCAGCCTACAGGATTATCCAGTTTTTATATTTATATGTCTTCTTTGATGTGACATTGCTGCCTGTATTTTATGTGAATTGAGAACTTTTCGGAAAAATGTTGACTTGTCAAATGATTATGATTAAGAATTTTTATCAGTAGTTTTTACATTTTTTTCTTTTTAATAGTATTTATCCTTGTAAATGGTGTTGGTTTGATATTCTAAATAAAGATTATTATTATTATTATTTAAAAAAAATTATTATTATTATTATTATCATTATCATTATTATTATTATAATTATTATTGTTTCTACATAGCGGCGCACAGGAAATTCAAACTATTGAAATGATCAAAACAAAATGCTTTGCTTAAGATACACGTACATACAAAGAATTATCAAATGTGAGCTGCTAAGGTAAAGAAAAGTCTTATTTAAAATTAATATTGTTGGACAGCTAAGGATCCCTTTAATGCAAAAAATTGTGCAAAAAATAATTTGGGACACAAAAGTGGAAATGCTCAGTGTTCCTGGAAGACAGAAGATTGATAACCATTACTAACAGTGAAATTTAGACCAAAATTTAAAATAGAATCTTTAAGCTGAACTAGTCCAAGTCATTTTTTCCAAAGCATCAACTATAGTACAATAGGCTGAAATCATGTTTTACCTTTAAAAAATCAAACTAACTTTAAGGTGGCACCCCTATTGGTTTATTTCAGACCCTTGATGAAAGAAAAAGGGAGCTCTGGGACCCCTCCTAAAACCCTGAAATCCACCATATTTTCACTGCCCCAGATAACATCCCAGCATAATTTCAAAGACAAATTAAACCCCACTGGGGTGTGGTTGGCGCAGTGGTAAGATCCCTGCCTTCTAACCACAATGTCCCTGGTTCAAACCCCAGCTCAGCCAAGCATTGAACATTTGTGTGACCTTCTTTTCCGCCAAAGTTGACTCAGCTTTCCATCCTCCTGAGGTCGGTAAAATGAGTGCCAGTTTCTGCTGGGGGCTAACCTGCAATGGATTAGTGTCCTGTCCAGGGGGAGTCGATGATTCTCATCTGCTTACCACTACAGAAACTGGAGATAAGCACCAGCTCCATGGGCCACTTAGGCTCGTAAAAGGATTTAGCTTAAATCTGGTCCCAGTTTAACAATTCATTTTCCTAAAAATTTTTAGTCTGCAGAATTTAATATTATTATTATTTAGAAACTTCATTCAATAATTAAGTACTTTAGTAAACTTCTTTATCATTAGCAAGCTAAGCAAAAAGTGATTACCACAAACAAGGCAGAAGTAAAAATAATAAAATAATTAATAATTAATATAGTTACTTACTTTTTAATCATAAGTAGCAAGCTAAGAAGAAAGTAAAAACCACCAACAAGAAGATATGCTAGAGGAAGATCATAATGGATGTCATCTTGTGAAATAATCTTTTCTGATGGATAATTACTGTAAAACATAATAGTTGTATTGATCCATCCCTGAAAAAGGAATCAAAAGAAAAACTAATTTGTGGATAATTCATTTAATAAAATCCAAAAACATTACAGCAATAAAACAAAATATGCCACTGAAATAAGAGATTTTCAACCCTTACAATTTCACTGCAGGGAGTCTCTGGAGTTTTAGTGACATCTCCCTGTCTCCCTATTTTTACCAAAACCTCCTGATGTTTTGTACCAAAAAAATATATGGTTTTGCTACAGAAGTAACTGTGAAACTTGGCACGAACCAAGGGATCAATTAAGTGTATTGGATCTAGAAATATGAGAAAGTTATCAGCTGACAAAGTTCCCAGCTCATTGATGTTCCATTTATTAATTTGAATATGTTATAATTCTTTTAAAGTTATAGTTCCAGAAGGAACTAGATATCTAGGGCTGCCATCATCAAGGCAGGGATTGCGTTAATGCAAAAATCATACATTTTTATGCAAACTGCTTCCCAAAAAATGCATTTTTGAATTTTTAATGTATCTCTGGGATGCAAATTAATATAAAAACTTCCTCTCATAGATCCAGTCTTATGGGACCCCTTCAAAAGTTCTGGGAACTCCAAACCAGCAGGTTCAAGGAATTGCGGGACTCTGAGCAAAATTATATACTGCAATCCCTGTCAAGGGGTTCAAAAAACATTTAGAAAGTTAAAAGAGCTTTTAGCAAATATTAAGCAAAGAAAAAGTAAAACAGAGGACTGAGCCAGGTTCATTACAGCTGCAAAAGTGAAACAATGTGTCTTTTGCAAACGCTGGCCAAGAACTTGCATATCAAACCCTCAATTAGGGCTGCGAAGCAAGCAACCATTTTTAAAAATATTTTTAAAATAGGAGCTTTAAATAGATTTTCTAGACAAGTATGTCTTGTTAAAAAAAATTACATAGTCTGCACATTGGGAGGCTGGTGCCCACCCTTTCCCCATTTGCTATGACGGCCTTGTATTATCACCCACCTGGCCAGTAATAAAATCCACTACCAAATTTGGCAGACTCTTGTTGGCAGTGTAGCGATCAGGAGGAATCGCAAAACACGTACTCCCATTTGTGATGGTAGTGGTTCCCAGATTAGTCTCTGTTCCCCTGATAATCAGTGTTGGAAGGGACACAAAACCAAACATAAGGAAAAAAATTGCCAAATTCAGGAATAGAAGCCACTTTAAAAACACAAAATACGACAGCACACCATTTCCAAACTGGCCTGCAATCAAGAAAACACACAAAAAAATTAATTTGGGGGGTGTCTAACAGTTTCATCAATTTGTTTTCCTTACTTTTAATTACTAATGTTGTTCAGTTGGTGTGAGGCACTTTGTGGGTGGCTCCATCTGAATTGTTCTTACAGTAGGTACAGGATTTGATGGAGCAGAAACCAATAGACTCATTTCACACTTAGTGTTATACAAGGAAATGTTTGATTTATTCAAAAATAGAATTTATTAATTATGTTTGTCACATCAGTATTTAGTAAAACTACCACTTTTCTGAGATATAGCCCCAAAATTGGCAAAGAAATTAATTTTCAAATCCAAATAATTTTACAAAGAAATGTATGGTGGAAGGGCGTTGCATATTTTAGGTCGTCGGCCCAAATTCTCCCAAACCTGTTATATAAAGTATGGAGCTCTGTTGGTCAAGAACTTGTAACCAACACATCATTTGTTGTGTTTGGGGATTAAAGGGTTAAAGTTTGTTAAATTTCATTCATTCGAAATGAGGACCTCTGGAGTGTAACCCAGCAAAACCCAATCGAAGAAGAAATTAGATAGAGAAGATGGCGATGGATTGGGCACACCCTGGAACGAAGCGAGTGCATTCAGCATCAATCACTGGGGTGGAACCTGCCAGGTAACAGAAAAAGAGGAAGACCAAGGAAAACCTGGAGAAGAGGTCTGGAGGCTAAGATGAGGACTGCTAAATGGACTTGGGCACAGCTCAGGACAGGGAGAAGTGGAGGTGGGAGGTCGTCGGCCCATGCCTCCACTTGAGGCCAAGGGCACGAGTGAGTGAGCGAGTTTGTTAAATCTGGAAATGTTTATAAAATGCAGTTCAGGAGTATTTTTACATAATGTGCAACACCCCGGACAAGAATAAGGTAACATATTAATTTAGTTTGACCAAAATTTGAAGGTTACAGACTCAAAATATATCTGGTAACTAAAACTTGCCTTCATGGCAACCAATATATTCATCTGTTCGCCAGAAGAGACTTGAAAAAAAAGTTAATTTTGCACCCTGTCAACCAATAACTTTTTTTTAAAAAATAGCCAACTTAAATCACGAACCTTCAACTTCCTTGAAATGACCCTTCCACAATTCAATTGAGTGGATTCCCTCTTTTACATCTGATGTACACTGACTGAACGACTGAAATCAAAGTGAGTATTTAGTTATTATCTGAAAATAAACAATATAATTTTCAACAATAACAAAAAACATATTAGAGGAAAATATAACGAATTTGCCACAAAGTCAAAGGATAAAGCAGGGAAATTTATTCCCCTTCAATCAGGGCAAGATGCCAAGAGTTTTCAACGTAATTTCTGATTTGCTGGCTTTTTATAGGTAATCCCATGACTTTGAGTTTAAATTGAAAATAATTTTGTACAAATGGGTTTTTCAATAAGTATCAAAACTGCATAAGCCCATAGGGTGAATGCAATTGGAGCTTTTGGAAAAACAGATGAATGAAAATTATTTTCCAATTGATTGTTCTAATTATTTAGTTTTTTATTACTCTGGTTGTAAACAATGAAATTTCTGCAGTTCATTACAAATGATACCAGAAAAATCTTTGGCATCTTAATGTGTGATGGTTAATATGATATACAACTCACCATGGCAACATGGAATTTAAAGGCCTTCCAGCATGATAACTTTTTGGGACCCCTTTTCTTCCTTGAATTTCTATAACAGGAGAAATCTGAACTTTAATTTTCACATATTGCAACTAATTTAAAAATGAAAAAGTTGCAATTATATACCACATTCACCTGTTATATGATATTACAGCCTTCTAAAGGCAGTATTTTACTTGACAGAAGCTTTAGATTCATAGCTAAAAGCTTGTGTTTTCCAAAATTATTTTCTAACCAGCAAACTTTCATCATCTCAACATCGTATTTATATTTTCAAAACAGTTTTTAACTCTTTATGATATCCATTTTGACATCACAATCCATCTGTGCATTCTGATTGGCTCTGAGCAGTGTGATTAATTTGTTAATTGCACGATTTTGAACTCTAAACCACATCTTTTTTTTTCTTTTTTTTTTAAAAAAACAGCTCCTTGATAAATAAAAATGCTGATTTTTACCTTTTCTTGTTGTGTGATTTCAAAATGGATGTAAAAACATGGTAATTGAACATTGTGTCATGCCATTTTGGTCTGAAATCATACTTGTGAACTTGTGACATTCAAATGATTTCAGACCAAAGTGTACTCCACTCAGTTCAATTACCACAAACTATTAAATTTTATTCAAAGTTCTCTAATTATTCAAATCACACTTAATCAGTCAAGTTCACTTGATGGCCAACGGCAGATTTATTCACAGTCGACTGAACAGAATATTTTAAATATATATACAGGTTGTTCAAATAGGATCTCGAAAATTTCAGTCCTGGGGACCAAAATAACCAAAAATTTTTGGTCCATTTTTCTTCCAGTTCATTTTCAGTAATTGGAAAGTTACACTGTTTTAAATTTATGGGAAATTTTGCTTTCTTTCCCAAGTATTTTTCGGTCCGGAGACACAAGCAAACTTGTGATTTATTTGCGTTCAACGTTATGAAATTTGGGTCAAAGGCCCTTTTTTCACAATTAAATATCACTGTATACCGCTTGACCGCTTACTGGCTACTTCCTCTTCATGACGTCCCTATCAAAACATTAGCACCAAGGTATATATTTAAGGCCTACACAAACTAGTTAATTCGTGCAATGTTTTGAAAAAGCCTTAAAATATTTTCAAAGTCAACAGCTTCGCTACTTTTATAACCTTTTTTAATAACTGCTTTTGAAGCATTTGTCAGTATTTGAACTTTTAGTTTTTCAAATCAAGTTAAATAAAATAATGACATCAGTGACACTAATAAAATTTATTCTCACAGTCGCATTTATAATTCTGACCACGAAAACATGCAGTTTTCCACAAATTTTACAAGAAAAGAAACGCCAAAGCAAATTCTAATACCACTTATTTTCAATGCAGAATCCTCTATGCGATATCCTTTCATATTATTCAGGCAGTACCTGAACTCTCTTCGCTCCTTCATAGGAACTGGAAGAGATTTCACGGTTTCCACCGCATCCTCTTCATCGCCATCAACGCCATCCATATCAATGACTTCAACACTGTTTCGAGATTGGATATCGTTTAAGGATCTTCTTCGACTTGACCGCCTTCTGAGGGATGTCCCATGTCCTGACTCCTTAAAAGATCGGCTCCGACTCGGTAATGCGTGGAAATAGTTGTTGGATCTGCTGCGACTTCGTTCAAGAGCATAGGGATCAACTGCGATTATAATTCAAAACCAAAACAAAAATTAAAAACCACTTACCGAGGGAGTTACTATCCAAACGAGTGAAACTATCTAACCAGTAAAGAATCTGCCGCTTATTTTTTGGTTTTACCGTAAGCAGTAATAAACCACAAATCATCTGAAGAGATTGCTTAAATTCTTACCAACGTTTGTATCTTCTGGAGCGGGGTCCGTTGGTTGCATTTCAATGGCTGTCGTCATATTGTTGTTCATGTAGCCTTCTGCTTCCGGGCTAACTCTGCGTCCATTCATTTCATAATTTAAAAATGAAACCTAGTTAGTTCCATCCTCATCTGAACCTCGTTATTTACACAGATAAGTACGCAATCAATCAGCCCTTCAAGTGATTCTTCCCATCTTTAGCATATTCCCCTCGACTGCCGCTCATGAATTTTAACTAATATCTTATAAGGTTTTTGATTGGTTCCTGTTCTATCAGCAATCGTCATTGGTTTTCGTGTTACTAAGAACTTGACGCCAGTTTGTTCCGCTGTTGTCGCCTCGCACAATAAGTGCAAAAAAAGGTTAATACCTTGTCCTTTGTTTCTGTCAAAATATCTCTAGGACACAGGTATAAACAAGAAAAAACAAAACGAAATAAAATTAAATACGTGACTCATATTTTAGATACTTTTGGACATGAACAGAACAGAAGGCAGTTAGCCATCCGAAAAATTTCCTTCAGTTTAACATAAAATTTATTTCAGAATATCAGTTAACGAAACACGTATATCAGTTATATATAAGAACAATTTTATTAAAACAACAAGGGGTCTTAATGTCAGCAGGCAAGTCAAAATTTTAAGGAAAACGACAACACTCTTTAAATTTGTAAAACATGTTTCGACAGAAACTTCTGTCATCTTCAGTTGAT
>JAOCPT020613556.1:0-10067 GCA_026546935.2 Palythoa grandiflora
GGCTAACGCTCGAAACGTCAGCTTTTACAAATTCCCACGGCGATGATAATTTGTTTATCTACATTACTTGAAGTCTGAATGGCTTTATTTTAAAAATCTATGAAAGACCCGCGCGCAGTTTTCGCCAAAATGAAATGCTCGACCGAGTCCGGCCCGAGTATCGTCAGAACGCGGCGGAAACACGTGGCTTAGCTAATTATTCACAAACCTGCCTCGCACCGCTGGACGGCAATTACTCATTTGCATTTAAAAATAAAACAAGGGAAAATTTCGGAATACAATTTAAAATAAATATCAGAGTTACTAAGCAACTTTTCAAGCTAATTTTATCATCTTGAGATTAGAAACTGAGACAAAACGGTAACTGTCACACCAAGTAGCTTCAGAACGTCGCTTCCAATCCTATGATATTCTAAAAACTGGGTTTAAACGGCCCTGTTATTCAATTACAGAGATGTTATTTATAAACTTTTGTTTTATACTTAAGATAAATGTAGTTTTATCTATTTCTGATGATGAAAAGCTTTTTTTTCACTTTATTTCAATTGCTCGTAATTAATACAGATCAGAATGAAAAACGCTTTTTTTAAAGGCTTGATATTTATTTCATCAATAAGTTTATATCTCTTAGATTAAAAAATTACATGGGAACTAAGAGTACTATTTTCGTTTTCTCTCTTCCCAGCACTCAAAGATAAAATCTCGACGCCGATATGACTCTTATATCAGATTGAGTTGCATAATATCTCTTTAATCTATTTAAGTCGCATAATATTTCTTTAATCCGGACTTAGTGTACGCACATTTAACGAACTGATCAGAACATTTCCACGCTTTTCAATTTAAAGTTTTATCACAACAAAACATCAAAGGGAAAACAAACTACCCGGGTTAAATAAGCTTTCCTTCTCATTCAACCAGGCAAAATTCCATTAGTTCTTCTCCCAAATTAAGCAGGTGTCGATTTTCGTAACAGATCCACAAACGTGAATGTTTTCTCACCATGTAATTTAATTGTTTTTAAATTTAACGAAGATATTATATTCGAATTCAGTGATATTAAACACCGCTTTTAGAAATAGGATTAGGAATATTGAATATGAATATTTTCGAGTCATCATATTATTTTAAGTTACTTTGGAAATCGCTTTTATACTAACATTAACCTTTCCGGGAATGACTCCGTGGCGCAATGGTAGCGCGTCTGACTCCAGATCAGAAGGTTGCGTGTTCAAATCACGTCGGGGTCATAATAATTTTTTCACCAGGCAAAGTTTTTTTCTCTACGGAAAAAAGTCATTTTCGCTTGTGTTTGATGCTGGCTAATTCTAAAATTCAGTCTTAAAACAAGGAATTCAATATTTTTTCAATGCTGTACTGCCTCATTTACATTTCTTGGTGTACTAACGGTGTCTCAAGTAATGAGCTCATAAATCACGTGGTTTTTTTTACAAATGCTTGTTCCTGTCCAGTACCATGCAGCAATATCCTATTCATTTTATTAACATGAGTTTAAGGCAGTATTTATGTCACTTTGTGACTGGGTTAAATTATAAGTTCATTACAAATCATGTGATTTTTCGTTAACTTATCGTTTATTCTTTTCAGTGACCTTTAGCTTTTCCTTGTTCCTCTAAAACCGAAGATACTCAGCTTTTTAACCGCCAGCTGCAGTTCTTCTGTCGACTGGAACATCAAACAATTCGTGTATATCTTCCGGCAAAGATTAACGTGAATCAGGTATACGTTTCACCATCAAAGGAACCTATTTGACGAGAACGTTTTGTTTCAAAAAAAGTTGCTAAAAAAACTAACTTTGTTTGCTCAATTTATAACTAAAACATTTTAAGCTATTTTAGGACTTAGCTGTCACATGGAGATGGAGGACCCCATGTAACCTTGAACGTGTCTTTGCGATAAATGCAATTTCTTTTTAGCGGCTCAGGTAACGTTATTACAATCACTTTTATCATTTTTGATGTAGAACCGCCAACAACATCAAAACGATTGCTTTGACGGGGAAATTAATTTAAACTTCAATAGCCCGAATAAAAAAAAATGGGTTGCCGCGGCACTCCTCCTAAAGCGTTAATTTGGAAAAAATAATTAACCGGCTACGTGAGGCCTTCATCTTTACCAACCAGATATCCCACCCCGGGATGGCTAAATCAGGTGATTTGTGACGTCATTAAAGTCGCCAGAAGAACTGACTGTTAAAAAGCTGAGTGTAGGAGCAAGGAAAAGTTTATTAAGAATCACATGATTTGTGAAGTCATTACTTATAATTTAACCCATATGGCCAGTGACAAAAAGACGTGAATACTGGTAACCGGCATGTTGATAAAATGAATGGGCTTCTAGTGCATGTTACTGGCCAGAAACAAGCTTTTGTAAAATAACCACGTGATTTATGAGGTCATTACCTGAGACAGCAACCGAGCGTATAGCTAATGTAAAAATATTGAAATTGTGAATAGTGAACAAGTGTCATTATTGATTTCATTTAGTGTTGAAACGTTATTTCATTTAGGATGAGTCATTTTATTTCATTTAGGATTAAAATGTAATTTCATTAAGGGTGAGTCATTTATTTCATTTAGTGTTGATTTTTATTTCGTTTAGGGTGCATGGGTATTTTATTAAGCGTTGAATTTTATTTCATTTAGGGTGCGTATTTCATTTAGCGGTGATACAATTGCAAACAATGATTTTGATCTTAAATTGATCTTTTTTTTACTTCGTGTGCACAAAAAAAGTGATCCTTTCAAGAGTCAACATTAAACCATCATTGATAAAGACGGTGAAACATTCGTTTATCACGCACAAAGTAGGCGGAGATATGTTGGTAGGAATGTCAGAGGCGTCCCCATATATTTAACAAAAACTTTAAAAATAAAAACCGCAGCGAAAATAATTATAAAGTCAAGATTGAGGCGGCAGCACCATTTTTCCACGGGAAGACGGCTTCACTTTTCCAAATCTTCCGTTGCACAATAGTAACGCTTCACACTCCAAATGAGAAGGTTGCGTGTCCGCATCACGCTCCATTGCATAAATGAAGGTCTATCATAAGATTGTGGTTTTTTAAATAATTCAAGTGGGACTCCGTGGCGCAATGGTAGCGCGTCTGACTCCAGATCAGAAGGTTGCGTGTTCGAATCACGCCGGGGTCAGTAACCTTTTGGTTTTTTTATAATGGCATTGCATACATGAAGGTCTACCATAAGATTGTGGTTTTTTAAATAATTCAAGTGGGACTCAGTGGCGCAATGGTAGCGCGTCTGACTCCAGATCAGAAGGTTGCGTGTTCGAATCACGTCGGGGTCAGTAACCTTTTGTTTTTTTTTATAATGGCATTGCATACATGAAGGTCTACCATAAGGTTGTGGTTTTTTAGGTAGTTCAAGTAGGACTCCGTGGCGCAATGGTAGCGCGTCTGACTCCAGATTAGAAGGTTGCGTGTTCGAATCACGCCGGGGTCACTAACCTTTTGGTATTTTTATAATAGCATTGCATCCATGAATGTTTACCAGATGGTTGTGATTTTTTAGATAGTGCAAGTAGGACTCCGTGGCGCAATGGTAACGCGTCTGACTCCAGATCAGAAGGTTGCGTGTTCGAATCACGTCGGGGTCACTATCCTTTCTGTTATTTTGTAATGGCATTCCATGCATGAATGCCTACCAGAAGGAGGTGATGTTTTAGATAGTGCAAGTACGACTCGGTGGCGCAATGGTAGCGCCTCTGACTCCAGATCAGAAGGTTACGTGTTCGAATCACGCCGGGGTCACTAACCTTTTGGTGTTATTGCATCCATGAATGTTTACCAGATGGTTGTGATTTTTTAGATAGTGAAAGTAGGAGTCCGTGGCACAATGGTAGTGCGTCTGACTCCAAATCCGAAGGTTGCGTGTTCGAATCACGCCGGGGTCAGTAACCTTTTGTTTCTCTATAACGGCATTGCATACATGAAGGTCTATCATAAGATTGTGGTTTTTTAGATAGTTCAAGTAAAACTCCGTGGCGCAATGGTAGCGCGTCTGACTCCAGATCAGAAGTTTGCGTGTTCGAATCACGTTGGGGTCAGTAACCTTTTGGTTTTTTTATAATGGCATTGCATATATTAAGGTCTATCATAAGATTGTGGTTTTTTAGATAGTTCAAGTAGGACTCCGTGGCGCAATGGTAGCGCGTCTGACTCCAGATCAGAAGGTTGCGTGTTCGAATCACGTCGGGGTCACTAACCTGTTGGTGTTTTTGTTATGACACCGCATGCATGAATGCCTACCAGAAAGCTGACATCAAATTCGAATAGGATTCTGTGGAACATGGGTAGCAGGTCTGACTCCAGATCACAAGGTGGCGTGTTCGAATCACGTTGTGGTCACTAACCATTTTGTTTTTTTGTAATGACACTGCATGAATGTCTACCAGAAAGTTGACATCTTATTCCTGTAGAACTCCGTGGCGCAATGGTAGTGCGTCTGACTCCAGATCAGAAAGTTGCGTATTCGAACCACGTCGGGGTCACTACTCTTTTGTTTTTTATTAATGACACTGCATGAATGTCTATCAGAAAGGACTCCGTGGCGCAATGGTTGCGCGTCTGACTCCAGATCAGAAAGTTGTCTATTTGAATCACGTCGGGGTCACTGACTTTTTGTTTTTTTATAATGCACTGCATGCATGAATGTCTACCAGATGGGTGTGATTTTTTAGATAGTTCAAGTAGGACTCCGTAGCGCAATGGTAGTGCGTCTGACTCCAGATCAGAAGGTTGCGTGTTCGAATCACGCCGGGGTCAGTAACCTTTTGTTTTTCTATAATGGCATTGCATACATGAAGGTCTATCATAAGATTGTGGTTTTTTAGATAGTTCAAGTAGGACTCCGTGGCGCAAAGGTAGCGCGTCTGACTCCAGATCAGAAGGTTGCGTGTTCGAATCACGTCGGGGTCACTAACCTGTTGGTTTTTTTGTTATGACACCGCATGCATGAATGCCTACCAGAAAGTTGACATCAAATTCGAATAGGACTCTGTGGGACATGGGTAGCAGGTCTGACTCCAGGTCAGAAGTTTGCGTGTTCGAATCACGCCATGGTCACTAACCTATTGGTGTTTTTATAATGGCATTGCATCCATGAATGTTTACCAGATGGTTGCGATTTTTCAGATAGTGCAAATAGGATTCCGTGGCGCAATGGTAGTGCGTCTGACTCCAGATCAGAAAGCTGCGTATTCGAACCACGTCGGGGTCACTACTCTTTTGTTTTTTATTAATGACACTGCATGAATGTCTATGAGAAAGTTGACATCTTTTATTGATGGAGGACTCCGTGGCGCAATGGTTGCGCGTCTGACTCCAGATCGGAAGGTTGCGTGTTCGAATCACGCCATGGTCACTAACCTATTTGTGTTTTTATAATGGCATTGCATCCATAAATGTTTACCAGATGGTTGTGAGTTTTAGATAGTGCAAGTAGGAGTCCGTGGCGCAATGGTAGCGCGTCTGACTCCAAATCAGAAGGTTGCGTGTTCGAATCACGTCGGGGTCAGTAACCTTTTCGTTTTTTTATAATAGCATTGCATAAATGAAAGTCTATCATAAGATTGTGGTTTTTTAAATAATTCAAGTGGGACTCCGTGGCGCAATGGTAGCGCGTCTGACTCCAGATCAGAAGGTTGCGTGTTCGAATCACGCCGGGGTCAGTAACCTTTTGGTTTTTTTATAATGGCATTGCATACATGAAGGTCTACCATAAGATTGTGGTTTTTTAAATAATTCAAGTGGGACTCAGTGGCGCAATGGTAGCGCGTCTGACTCCAGATCAGAAGGTTGCGTGTTCGAATCACGTCGGGGTCAGTAACCTTTTGTTTTTTTTTATAATGGCATTGCATACATGAAGGTCTACCATAAGGTTGTGGTTTTTTAGGTAGTTCAAGTAGGACTCCGTGGCGCAATGGTAGCGCGTCTGACTCCAGATTAGAAGGTTGCGTGTTCGAATCACGCCGGGGTCACTAACCTTTTGGTATTTTTATAATAGCATTGCATCCATGAATGTTTACCAGATGGTTGTGATTTTTTAGATAGTGCAAGTAGGACTCCGTGGCGCAATGGTAACGCGTCTGACTCCAGATCAGAAGGTTGCGTGTTCGAATCACGTCGGGGTCACTATCCTTTCTGTTATTTTGTAATGGCATTCCATGCATGAATGCCTACCAGAAGGAGGTGATGTTTTAGATAGTGCAAGTACGACTCGGTGGCGCAATGGTAGCGCCTCTGACTCCAGATCAGAAGGTTACGTGTTCGAATCACGCCGGGGTCACTAACCTTTTGGTGTTATTGCATCCATGAATGTTTACCAGATGGTTGTGATTTTTTAGATAGTGAAAGTAGGAGTCCGTGGCACAATGGTAGTGCGTCTGACTCCAAATCCGAAGGTTGCGTGTTCGAATCACGCCGGGGTCAGTAACCTTTTGTTTCTCTATAACGGCATTGCATACATGAAGGTCTATCATAAGATTGTGGTTTTTTAGATAGTTCAAGTAAAACTCCGTGGCGCAATGGTAGCGCGTCTGACTCCAGATCAGAAGTTTGCGTGTTCGAATCACGTTGGGGTCAGTAACCTTTTGGTTTTTTTATAATGGCATTGCATATATTAAGGTCTATCATAAGATTGTGGTTTTTTAGATAGTTCAAGTAGGACTCCGTGGCGCAATGGTAGCGCGTCTGACTCCAGATCAGAAGGTTGCGTGTTCGAATCACGTCGGGGTCACTAACCTGTTGGTGTTTTTGTTATGACACCGCATGCATGAATGCCTACCAGAAAGCTGACATCAAATTCGAATAGGATTCTGTGGAACATGGGTAGCAGGTCTGACTCCAGATCACAAGGTGGCGTGTTCGAATCACGTTGTGGTCACTAACCATTTTGTTTTTTTGTAATGACACTGCATGAATGTCTACCAGAAAGTTGACATCTTATTCCTGTAGAACTCCGTGGCGCAATGGTAGTGCGTCTGACTCCAGATCAGAAAGTTGCGTATTCGAACCACGTCGGGGTCACTACTCTTTTGTTTTTTATTAATGACACTGCATGAATGTCTATCAGAAAGGACTCCGTGGCGCAATGGTTGCGCGTCTGACTCCAGATCAGAAAGTTGTCTATTTGAATCACGTCGGGGTCACTGACTTTTTGTTTTTTTATAATGCACTGCATGCATGAATGTCTACCAGATGGGTGTGATTTTTTAGATAGTTCAAGTAGGACTCCGTAGCGCAATGGTAGTGCGTCTGACTCCAGATCAGAAAGTTGCGTATTCGAATCACGTCGGGGTCGGTAACCTGTTGGTTTTTTGTAAATTGACACTGTAGCCCGTTCCATATAATCAGTGCCTGAAGCCCGGCTTATGTGCGCACATATATATTCCATGACTAATGCCGGCCCGCCAAATCCCCAGGGTTGGGAAAGGGATGGGGGAGGTTTACACTGACTGGTGCATTTTGTTATATGAATATCGGCTGTGTTAGTAACTCTCCAATTCCCCTTATTAACCGTGTTTCACAAAGGAACGATAAAGGCAAATAAACATAACAATAACGTTATTTTATTAAAGCTCCCATTTACATTATATTTAGCTGTAGGAAGTCGTTTTCAACGTTACTTTAAAGTTATCAACGAAACTACAACTTTAAGAATGACTTGCCGAATGTCCAATCGACAAGATTCATACTTTATTAGATAATAGCAGAATTATTTATTATATATCTATACAAAAATTTGATCTCAAAAATATTATTTTTCCAAGTTAAACGTTCACATCAAAAAATTTGCTTGTGTAAAAGTCGTTAATTGTTGAAACTAACAAGCGCAAACCGGGCGCTTACTGATTACAGAAACTGATAACTAGTTTGTAAAAGTATAAAAACACCCTTGTTCCCTCCCCTCTTAAACTGTGTCTCCTTTTTCTTCCATTGGAATTTTCACAAAAAACTTTATTTCAATACAGTTAATCGCTTTCAGATTGTATTTAATGGCATCTCTGGGCTTCTGAGAATTTGTTATCTTAAAAAATCTTGCTGGAATAAAAGAATCTTCATTCATTAGACAGTAAGTTATTAAACCAAAAAGCAAATTGTAATGGAAGCTGAAAGATTAAAATGGAAGTATTCATCGACTGCATATAAAAGCTGGTTTCAAGATATTAGGTGTAAATGTAGGAGGAGCAAGACTTTAGTAGCGGACCTCGTGTTTAATTTGGTGTACAGTACATTTACGTTTACCATTTTCATTTGTATTGGATTTTATTTTATTTGCCTAAAAACCGCGAAAGACTTGATTGGCCCATATTCACAAAACTGAACGGGTCCCAAATGATTACAAATGTTTGCGAGAGTTTCGGCCAAACCATGAAAATCTTTTTACACAAACCGTTTTACCAGACTTGCTAGAGATCAATTTAGGAGCTTAACTGATTCAACTGACTGTCAACAACTACTGTGAATGATTTACGAAAGAACAAACTTAACATGAACAGATTTGAAGTTCGAACAAACAGTGAACGATGTATAGTTGTAAATAACAGTATGATGTAATGAAAATATACAGTATTTCTAAATATATATATATATATATAATCTTTGACTCCGGGTCAAACTTCAAGCATCCTGTACCTTTTTCTTAGATTTGACACGGGGTCTTTGTATAAAAGTGGATCAAATCGTACTCTCGATTTCACAAGCGGCATATAGCCAAAAATTTCTGTTAGCTTTTCCATACACTCTTTCCTTCGCTCAAAAATAACTGCTTGTTTGGCGAATCTACCGCTGTCAGGATTTGTCGTCTCTTGATAAAGTCTTTGTGAAAGAATTTTGACTGGTGGGAGTTTGATTGTATCCGCCACTAGAAAATTCATGGCAAGGCCCTCGCACGAGTGATGACGGTCAACCATCTGACGGACTTTTTCCGGTAACAGATGTGTGTACATGTGACTGTAATACCTAGATGGACACAAAATATATGTTCAGCTGAACACTAAGTAACGTTAAAATAACAACGTAAAGAACAAACTCGTAATCTGATTGGTTGAAAACGTAACCCATGATTCCTTTCGGACCGTGTCTCAACCTCCCAATTTCAGCACCCTGGCATAAAAATACCAAGCAGTACCCCCTGGGGTATTTACTAACCTGTGGTAGAAAACTGAACTGGCTAACACAATGGAATATTCGTTGCTCCACACAGACGAGTAAACCCACTTTCTACGTCCCGCATCCAAGTAGTGGCTCCTTGCTTGGAAACCAACCAGGCGACCGGGGAAAGACTTCCATACCGAAAATGCAAAATCAATCTGCAGAAAAAGATTTGTTGAGAATAAGACTTGATATTAACTTCTTTGTCTTTTCAACAAGACGACTCAACAACACCAGCTCATCATATTGCTTAAAATATCCAACTTTCTTTGACATGAAAAAAGTGAAAACTTAACCACCCTGGAGAGATAATACAAAAACGACATTTTGTTGTTTAACAACTGCGCATACATACATACATCACATTTACTTATGTGGCCGGGCGAACCAATTTAAAATGTTGGAAAATAAAAGCAAATCAAATAAACTCAAATAAATAAAATTGTGAGAGCCACAAAAATTACAAAACTCAACACAACAACTCCCGGAGCAGAACTAGATGTAATTTTCAAAGCACCAATGTTCACAAACTTCATGTATATCAAAACAAAGTATACTACAAGACAATGCTCGCTGACGAGAAAGAATATAAAACTATCAAGAAGTGAAACTATACTGAATATTGGAAAGACTAAATGTAAATGACACAACGGAAATATAACTCAGCAACGACACACCTGTTGCTCTTTCAATACACGAGTTATAAAACTTTCAAAGCTAAGCTATGTGAGCTACCATATTTCCTTCAAATAAACGCCGCCCTCAATAAACGCTGCACCCTTATCATGAAAAATTTAATCATCATCATCTTTATTAAGTTGGTAAAACCAGTAGCATCGCACCAACTATATTAAAATTACAATAAGAATCTACT
>JAOCPT020613632.1:0-10067 GCA_026546935.2 Palythoa grandiflora
TTCGTATGAAACCGCTGAAGTGCTTGGGAGATTGTGGGCGCACCTCCTTTTGACCCTTTTGATTTAGTGCTTTCCGATCGATCGGGATGTCCTTTTAATGTGGTAAGTAGAATTTAGTTTTAAAAACAAACCTTAATCGTTACTTCTTTTTTTGTTCCCCATCACTAGGTAATTATAACTTATACATTCCGAATATCTCTGAAATTATAATCTAGAAAGAAGATGTGAAAATAGAGAATCATAACAGATGACGTCACCAATAGGACATCAACCAGTTCAGTGTCGACTTCTCAGTCTAAACAAAATCCTTGAAGTACCATTTAGAGAGAATTAACTAGCCTATGCTACATGCGATCATAATAATAATAATGTCTTTATCTGTCGAGGGTAACACTTAATAGCGGAGCGAACGAGCCTGTGGCCCTCTTCATGAAAATTAGACTAACAAAGTAGAAAAGACGATTTAAGATAGTATTTACAGTATAAACCAGAATACACAATCAACGATCTACCTTAAAGTTATGGTTTTTCAATGATTTTGTGTGCAAAATCTCGTTGAATATCCTATATTTCTGCTGTTTTAATTGGTGTTGGATTCTAATACAGTTTGTGATTAATGGCACTAAAAGGAGTTCTGTTGCAGTTTGAGCTTTCTCAAATCAAATCAAATGCCTGATTCTTGACTATTAGAATTTTCTAGGGATTTTATATATTTCTTCTGTTTTATGTGATATAATTTGGGCTTTGAGGATATAAGGCCAAATAAAATAAATTCCCAGTTTCTCACTAGAATGTTTTTAAAAGGTAAATTTACTTATTTCATTTATGAGGCACACGTTTTTTTTTGTTTTTTAGGACAGTAATCATAATATACATCAAGAGACATAGAAGTCTCTGGTACCGAACATTCAAACCAGTTTTTAGTGTTGTTGCTTTGCTGCACACTCGCACAACAACAAAAACCATTGTAAAAAACAAAAGTCACAGTCACATGCAAGTGAGCGCCATTTGCAATTGCAGAGTGAGTTTGCAATGCATGATGCAATATTGTTAAAAAGTGCATTAACTGCTGATCATTATTTGCCAGAAAATATTTCTTCAAATCAATGTTGAAAATTGTAATTTTCTCTTAGTTTTTTTATTATCTTTAAAAAATAAATTGATGCAGCAGCTTTTTTGCAATGCAGGCACTGATGAGAAACCGGGTATTTTTTTTTATTTGGCCTAAGCCAAAAACTAGATTTAAAAATGATCACTACAGGACCAAAATTCAGGAAATGCAGGCCTATGTAAGCTAACAAAAGAATGATGGCAAGTCCACTGAGAGATCTACAAGTGGAAAGCATCAAGCTACACAGCCCAAGTTTTGAAGAACTAGCAGAAGGTAATTTAATAATGCTCTCATTGTTTGCGTAAACAAGGTGACTGGAGGTGGTACCTTTAACCTTTCCTCAATTTATGGGTGGGGTATCTGCCAGAAAGGGAGCCCATAAGAACCTGTAATCAACAAGGTATCAAGTGAACATGAAGTACTACCCAACTTGCAATTAGTTATAAATAATAATAATAATAATAATAATAATAATAATAATAAGCAATTCGCTCTTAAGACCTGCCATAAGCTTTACTCTGTCTGCGCTTATTCAGTCCTGCTGCATGGCAGTGTGACATAAGCTCCTTATACCCTGCAGCAACTCTGCCGCAATGACAGATCGGTGATAAGATGGATATGTGGCATCAAGCCGCAAGACGCTGCTAGCCAGGCTTGGATTGGTGGCGCATTTCCAGTGGTTCAAGCATGTCTTACAGTTCTATCACTAGTATAACAGGGCTTCTGACATTTCACGAAAAAAAATCGTAAATAGTGTGGCACCAGTGTGCAATTGCGCAGCACTGTGCGGCAAGAGACGTCTATTACGCGGCATGATGCACATGTTTAGAAAAAATTAATTTTAACATAATTTCTTGTAATTGGAACTATAAAACTTGAATTAAAAGACTATTATTTTTGTATTAATTCCCTTCTTGAGAAATTTAAATGTTTTATTTGAAAACGTCTTTATCAAATAAATTGTTTACTTACCATTCGTAGCTCGCACAAAATGGCAGAAACTTGAAATATTTTTACAAATTTGATTTGCACATCAATATTTTAACACTTATTTGGCATATTTTAAACCTTTGAGATTGAAGAGTAGTACTGTAATATTTATTTCTGGTTAAAAATCCTGTAAATTCTACTGCACATTACATGTTTAGATTTTGAGTTGAAAGTAAACCTCGACCCTGAGCAAGTAACTGTTACTCACATAAAAATCATTTTAAAAAAATCCTAGCCAAAAAATTACTCTATTTACTAATTTGAGGATTAGATGTCATTCAAAGGTATCAGGCATTCAATGAAATGCATATACTGTACTTATCAAAACTAAGGTCAGTGCAAAACCGCATAATTTGCCGCTAATACTGTAGACATCTCTTCCCGCGCAGTGCTGCACAATTACACACTGGTGCTGCACTATTTCTGATTTTTTTCATGAAATGTCAGAGGCCCTGTAATATATTATGGCATAAACAACAGTAATGTAGTCCCCACAGTTCATTAGCTGTGGATAATCGACTAGCAATTATCATATTTATGGGAAAAATCAAAGAATGTGATTCACCACATAAATGGAAGCTAATTAGGTACATAAAACTTTTAAATATATTAGTCAAGAGTAAATTATACCTTGTACTCCATAATATCAACAAACGTGAAGTAGTAGTTGGACAGTCCTTTGACAACTTCATTTTGTATGCTCTGAACTGGCTGCACCTGCACAGCCTGATGAGAAGAAAGCAATTCATGGTTGATGTTCATAGACCAGTATGTCAAACAGCTACGTATACTGTACAGTGCTTTCAAGACATCTAAAACACAAATAGCACTAACAATAACTATTTTAACTTGGGATCATAATAATTATTACTTTTCCTGGGAAGCTCTTGGTTCTGCACATTGCTGACATACATCAAAACTTTATACTTAGGACTCATTCACATTCTTTCATAACTGTTAATTTATCACAAGAAAAACAGCAGGTAGCTTTGGTGTCCAGGTCATGTCAGTTATAATTGTATTTTTACCATAAAATGAGAAAACAAATAAATAAATACAAGAAATTGTGGACTCTGCAAGCATAAAAATCTGCTAATCTGCTTCCTGGTGATATCAGGGACCTAAATTCAATTGATAAATTTAAGACAGCAATCAAGACTTATCTTTTTAGACTAGCCTTTCTACAGTGTTAAATTTGATGTTTTTATAAATTAAATTATATCTATTTTATATTTTTATTTGCTATTTAAATTTACATTTACATTTGTATTTTTATATCTTTGTATCAAGATTATATTGTAATGCACAATTGAAAACCTACATTGCTTATTATTAAGCAATAGAAATTAATAAAATTATTATTGCTTGAGCGTAGCGAGAGCAGATCTAATCTTGACAATCTCAATGAGCCATGTGTTCACCAAAATATTAGAGCTAGTTATTGTTATTATTATTATTATTATTATTATTTCATTTTAATATAGATTGATTCTTTTTAATTGAACTGAGAGATTGAACTGAGAGGATTTTATATATTATCAAATTTTTAATTTTTTTTTATTATTACTATTAATGTAAATATTTTTATATGAATTCGAAATAAAGTGATTATTATTATTATTATTATTGTTATTATTATTATTATTACTATTATTATTACTATTATTATTATTACTATTAATTCTGCTGTGTCGTCTCAAGGCATTGCAGACGAAAAACCAACAAACACTGATTCAACAAAATTCCTTAATTATTCAATCAAGCCTGAAAATTGAGCCATTTTCGGTCGGCTTGACCATCATCAGGCATTAGAGACCTTTAGATCCGATTACGACTACGAGTACCAGTTAGAGATCTCAATTACGCGCGCGCTTATTCAAGAAAATTCGTTGTCGAGAGGACGAGCTGGATTTCAAGCAAAAGTCGTCCTCTCCGGACGAGATTGCTGGTAAAAGCGCGCGCGCATTAAAATCTTGTTCTCGTACTCGTACTCGAATCTAAAGATCTCTATTGATGATGGTAAAGTTGACCGAAAACGTTCTTTTTTACTTAAACATTTATAGCCCAATTTTAAATATTTTATATGGAGAATTCAATTTTAATCAAGATAAATAGAACATGGCGAAAATGTGCTGAACCGAAGACACTTAAAGGCCTTAAAAGGCGGAGCTTGCCAATAACAGTGTCTTGAAACTAGCTTCATATTCTTTAAGAAAAAAAAACTACGAGATTGGTTGCAAGCATTGTATTTTTGTTCTTATTTGGGCTGGTGTTGTATCGAATATAAAAAGAAAACAGAATCGCAGCTCATTTAAGAGAGAATATCTAACGTGAATTTGAAAAATAGCTATAGATGTTCAAAATGTCCTTCTTGTAATGAAAATTCCATGCATATAGTTTTGCCTCACTGAACGCTCTTAGTAGCTCATACAGTTGACATGTTTCCTTGTGACGTGTCGAACTACACATCATTACTATAAAAATACTAAAGGTTCAGAATATTCTGCCATACAAACAACTACATACTGCAACAGAACTCAAACACTAAACACAAATTTGTCTGTATTATAAATCGGCTGTATTGTATGTTACGTACTTACCTCACCAACTGAGAAATCCGGTAGACCTCGCGGCTCGAGCCTTGTTCTTTTGTGGTCAATTTACTCAACAAACGCTTCGACCTTGTGGAATCGATCTAATTATGTGAACGACAATACAAAGGTTTCGAATATGAATAAAATATGATAATTCGTTCCAGTTCAGTGACGAAAAGAGGCGGCCATTGTACAAAAACTCATGTTTATATAGTGAAATACATATATATGAATAAAGATTAACTATGAAATTTATTCTTGGTAAGTAAGAAACAGCGCCCCTCTATATCCCGCGTAAATTAGCACAGGATTATAAAAGGAAGTTTTCAATATCAGTGTAAAAACTCACAAAACCTCTAATTGTAAAGATTAAGTATTCTGCCCTCTGTTGAAGCAAAATTAACTTGTTTTGTAATTATGAAGTTAAACTGTATGTTTGGCCGGACTAAAGTTGAAATGGAAACATCTTATACGTATTTATAGGTTGTGTTTTTAAAACACCCTCAGGTTCTTTCTTAGGTAACCAAGAATATTTGTAAAAGAAAGGCCTAAGGGCTCTGTTTATTCTTTTGAAAGAGTTTAGTCCACAGAATTCGAATCGAAATGAACGCCCGTGCGTTTTTTCTTAAACTTTTCTAAGTGAAATTAACCAGTTATCTTCCATATAACTGTGAAATTTGGGAGCCGGGGCATACGTTTCAAGTAAAGTATCATTCCAGAAGTTTAAGAGAAGGGTTATTAAAGATTGATCTGGTGTGCGAAAAACTACAGCTAAAAATGTACAAATTCATACTCGGCCAGTAAATATGAAAACAGTTGGGCAATAAGATCAGAATTAGAACGTTTTCCCATACACATTGAAGTATTTTCATCAGTTTTAAGTTATTCTTATAATCACCTGCTTGATATTCATAGCAAAAGTGAACTTCTCAGTCAACGCTCTTAGAACTTCCTTTCACATAAGTAATAATGGAGGTAGGTCTTGGTTCAGCATGGTTGACTTTTTGATGAGGTTTTTTGGCTTAGACCACACCACAAAACCCCCATAGAGAAAATTTATTACACAAATAAGAATTTCCGCTCATAAATTTCCCGTTGAACAAGGTCGATATGTTAATATATCAAGAGAGCAACGACGTTGCAACATCTGCGATTGCCAAGAGACGCCAAGAGTATCACTATCTATTTATGTGCAAGGAATTAAGGCCCGTTTCAAACGTCGAACTTTTCATGTGCCGAATCTAATGCAAATGAGGTGGAACAATAGATTTTGCTCATTAGCATTAGATTCGGCACATGAAAAGTTCGACGTTTGAAACAGGCCTAAGGCACTCTCATAGAACGCAGAGAAAAAAAATTCTAAAGGAATTGTTGAACATTAATGTTAATTTTAAAAGTCTTAAAATTATAAAACTTTTTTTTATTACATACTTTCGTTGAATGATGATTCCATTTTAAGGTAACTGTTAAGTTCATTGGAGATATCATGGACAGTTTTTGTCCAAAATTTGAAAGAAATAGATTATATTTAAACTAGAACAGTCTAATATATTAAAACTAAAGAATAGCTGACTCTCATTTACATTTATTGGATATCCACTCATGTAAACTAAATGTTTTCAAAGTGCCAATAAATCAATAACAGTTGTTGTTGTTCTTATGCTAAACTGCTTGCATGTTACGAAATCGTTCAGTTAATTTCCTTCTGTTTAATGAAGAACAAAGGAACAGGTACATAAAAACAGGCGAATGCACAAAGGCCGTTTTAGTATTTTATTATTTGAAATACATTTTTAAAGTGCTAGTGGAGTGATTTATTACCCTTGAGATAGAAATATTGGTTTTCCTCATGAAATTTGCCGCTTGTGCAAGTCTAAATAAATAATCGAAATTCTGATACTTTCAAGTTTATTTCCATTGTAAAGGAAAATGTAACTCCAAGAAGAAAACTCTCTACGTTTATAAGTTACTTTTTCAAGTAAACAAGTCCATTTGTCAAACATCCGCCCGTTACAACTTCTGCACTGCAGTGTTAGTGACGGTAGAGGCAAAAAATCAGTAAGCACAGCCACAGACAAATATTAACGTTTTATAAGAGAAAAATATCACGAACACATACATTTGTATACATTCCTTATGAATAACAATTCGAATCTTTGAGAAGCAGCTATGTATTGTATCATTAATATTAATATTAATATTATCATTATTATTATTTTTTTTTATTATGCAAATATTTTTAGATGAATTTGAAATAAAGTGTGTATTATTATTATTATTATTATTATTATTATTATTATTATTATTATTAAAATTTCGTTAGCTAAAAATATTGTAATTGGCCACTGATCAGTGAAGGCGTTAGATGTTTGCCATGTTGTAAATTCTGGTTTACTTATGTTTCAACAACCGCCATTGTAGATTCAAAAACATACCGTGCATTTTTGCTCGAATAAGCACCGCACCAAACAGTCCGACAAAAATAAGTGGCGCCATTGAAACTGACAAAGGCTAAGTCAGTGGATTCGAACGATAAATGTTGCCTTTTGCTACTTCAGAAATGTAAATTTGTACAGTAAATGTTCATAGAAAGAAAAACCTGTCACCTCATATCGTTTCGAGACAATGGAGTTATCAGTTTGGCGTAGCGGTGATCACTCGTGCAGGCCTAACATCTCTACGACCCGGGTTCGACTCCCGGGATCCGCACGTGGGCAGAGATTTGTCGATCTCAATCTGACTCCGAGGGTTTTTCTCCGGCTACTGTGCTCAGAACCTATGTATGGATCGTGTTCTTGGGCCGAGCGCTTAGACAGCAGCATAGCTCCTTCGGTTCGACCTCGTTTGAGCTACGTCCTTGGCAATTCAGCCTCTGGCTGCGAGAAAGGGCGATTAGCAAGCCCCCCTTTACAGCCAAAATGAATTGTTACTTTATAGGTTTTCAACTAAGACCTAGTTCAAACACCGACTTTTACATGTGCCGAATTTAATGCGTATGAATAGAACAATGGAATTTGCTCGTTAGCATTATATTCGGCCGCATGTAGAGTTCGATCAACTAGGCGGGAACTTGCGCTCAAAGTCACAAACAAATGCATAAACCGTCGCGAAAGAGCAAAACTTTAAAAAAACGTTTTAGGTACTAGTAGCTCCGTGAACAAGTCAGTATCTCGAGAATCGCTTTAAAAGGCCTGTTTGGCCATTATGTAGATTCAAACTATTGAGAAATATTACCACAATTAGTCACAAAAACTGTTGTTTTAGACACAACGAAAATACAACGAACAATATTACTAAAATCCAACTCACGGCATGACTCACTTACCAATACAAAGTTCTTGTAAGCGCAATAACATCAAATAAATAACGGAATGAATGCTTCAGTGGAATTTAGAATTAACATATTGCTTCTTTTAAATTGGTGCTTTTGCATAATTAAATAACGGGACAGTGTGAACTGCTCTTTTGTCATTCAGTGGTTATTGTGTATTATCATTAATGGCGCCTATTTAGCCAATTTCTTAGTGTCTTGTGAAGAAGCCTGCCACGTGCTCGTTCTTGTTCGGTAGTGTGGGAAATAAATATGGCGGTTGATTGAGTTCTGCTGTTTATTTTTGTTATCGGTTAAATGGAGCCGTCACATTGGTGGCAGCGGTAGTGTTCACTAATCGCCAATTCAAAAAGCAACCCTTTCCAAACAGATTTACAAGATGACGAGAATTTGCGGTCCAGGCTTGTGCAGTCGAACAATCCGTTTCTGGTGATTTCTTTGACGTCGAACAAAAAGCAGGAAAAATATTAAAAAAAAAATAGTTAAGCTACCGGATGACTTCGATAGAAAACAGCCCTAGAAAGAATATTTAACGCATTTGCAGCGTTACTTGATTGTATTACAACAGTTTAAAACTCGTACAAAAATGAAAAAAATCGCTATTTCTCATAGCAATTCCAAAAGGAAAAGGTAGAAAATTTCCGTCAGGAGTGACCGAAGAGGACTGCACGCAGTTTCGCCTGATTGTGTAGAGATTGTATGGAGCGGGAAAATAAGCAGAACTTCACCAGGCAAGGCTGCACAACAGAAGACAAATCGAAAGTGAGAACTTGCACACTTTAGCAATCGATATTCGATTTTTGGTTGATTTCGCATACCAAGACGTAAGGTCACATGCGCAGGAACCGTTTGTATTTTAACCGTCTTAACTGACACTTTATCAATGCCCTTTAGGAGAGAGATGATAAGACGTATTTGAGAAGTAAAAACCCTTTACTTAAGACGACGCTCTGTCAAGGAGTTTGAGTCACTTCACCTTTTAGATACAAACAATGTGTCAAAAAAAAAACAAAGTAAGATTTATTTTAAATGAGCAGTCACGATTACAAAGAGAATTAAGAACTTAGGCTTCCGCATATTACTCAGCAACAACTACAACTGGAAGCTCAACAAGCAATTATTAAGTAACTAATCCAAGTCTAATACAATACAATACAATACAATACAATACAATACAATACAATACAATACAATACAATGAAATACATATGCGTTATTGAACTGACAAGGGTGAGGTGAAGTTGGCTGTATATTGGACAAGTGAGCGATGCCAATATCCAGCCATCGTGAACGAACAAGCTTGTTCAGTAAAGGATTTATTATATGGCCAAAGAATTTCCGTAAGACAAAAACGCTTCCACGTCTTCATATCACCTTGCGTTTTAATTTTTGTGTTTGTCGGTTTTTGTTGACGAATAAATTTACTGACGAAACTCGTCTATGTTTTCTTTGTTTTGACTGACCTCTTCCCCTTTTTGCAACTCCATTGCCCAAAACGGAATTTGTAATTCCGCTCCAAGCAATTTCTTTTCTTGCGGGAACAAAACGGGCAAACGTCGCATATCAAATGATCAAACCCGTTTTAAACCAACAAATTATACAGGTCAATCTTTTTTTTAAATATTTACTATCCTATTACCTTTAGACTGTATTTAAACGGTTTTACTTAGATTAACGGCCACACTCTGAAGAAGAGGCGAGACGCCACGAAACATGTCAGTTTCGATTAAAAATAGTGAAAATAAAAAATATTGTCGCAGCAGTCAAATGTTAAACTTGATCTTGGGAAACAAGACGTTGTCACTAACGTGGACCAATAGACTGCTATGATCTAGATCACAAACTGCATGAGTTTCGGTGTATAGTGTGTTGCACAGTTACAATGTAGCCAAACTCTAAGGTAATATTTCCAGTGCGTTTACAATACCACCGACACCTAACAAAGAGGGGGGATTTTCGGCCACTTTTTGGAGCGGTTTTTCGGTTTTCGCACAAAAAAACTGTGGTTTTTCGGTTTTGTTGTCCTTTACGGTTTGCGGTT
>JAOCPT020613705.1:0-10065 GCA_026546935.2 Palythoa grandiflora
CCCCCCCCCCCCCCCCCCCCCCCCCCCCCGCCCCCCCCCCCCCCCCCCCCCCCCCCCCCCGGGGGGCCGCCGCCGAGCGCCAGGTAAACTGCATAATTTAGTCCTGTCCTCAAGTCCCCCAACAACATTGTAAAACCCCAGCAATTCAGCACTAGACATTGGGATTAAATTCAACTATAACCGATATTTATTTGAAAATAAAATAATAGCTGCACAAACCTGGCAACAGTAACTTCGATAAGAGATTCCTCTTTCAGCAGCTTTAGTCTGTATGGCTGGTTCGGTGTGAACCAAAACAAGCCATCATCTCTTCGCACAGCAGGATTCGGACTTGAGAGTGATGTTTTACTTTGCTTGTGAGCACGTGACAAGAGACGATGAAACAGGGGTTCGGGTGGAAACTTCTCAAAGGCCACAAAAAACTTTGTATCATCTGGCTGTGCATGCCAGATTGTCTTTAAACCAATAGATTCGGGAAGCAATGAAGGGATGAAATGTGTTACCTCATCACTAGTACTGCTGGTAGTGCTTTCATCAGGATCCTCGTCTCTTACTTGAAATACCTCATGTCTTAATGGGCAAATGAGATCATATCCTTCTAGATACTTCCTCATAACATCATAATAACCACCACGACAAGATTTTTCAAGGATTCTTTGTAATAATGTTTTTGCCAGCATACCAGATTGTGTGAGTTGTTCATAACTCTTCCGATACCCTCTTTTGCGAGTTGTCTGTGGTGACGGGTCTAGCAGCTGAACAATGATATCAACAACAACAGCAGGATTCAGTACAATCCATTTGGACAACTCTTCATCTCTTCTCAAGTACATTATAAGCCCCTTCCTGTTAAAATACTGTAGCATTTCAACAGAACACAAGCTGCTGCATTTATCAGCAATGTTCTCCTTGAAATCGTCCACAGTAACACAGCAGTTTGATGGAGACCTTTGCAAAGTAAGTAGATAATCTTGGACTTTGATCCATGACAAAGGTACTTCTGTTTTGTTGCCAGTGCACTCCTTGTCAGCAATATTACAAATGACTTTTCTAAGCAGCTGCAAATCTTTGTCACTCGCACCATTAGCATTTTCAATGTTAAAGAAAATGATATCTTTTTCATCATTTGTAATGAGGTGGTCACAAAAATCTTGCCACAGTTCTTCACGAAGATGATAATTTAGAATCTTGAAGTCTTCAACCCCTAAGGTACCAGAGTGTGTTCCAACAATAATTATCGGTGTTGTTTTTGGAACATGGGAACAAACTGATTCAAACCAGAAACGCAACCCCTTCATGTTTCTCTTGATATCCTTAAAATTGTCCGTAATAAAACTCCTGATGTTGAAAACAATCAAATAAATGGCATGTTTCTTTAAGAAGATGTGATGATAAAAATAGTAATCTCTGTCTCCAGCAAAGTCAACAAGCTTTAGTTTGAGTGAGCAAAAGTGTTCGTTCAGTGCCCTTTCTAGTTTTCTTTTGTTCACATTAGCTTTTTCAATTACTAAAGCAGTTTTTGTGAATTCATTTTTAAAAACAATGTCACTGAATGATTTATTTTTAAACAGCCTCTTGATTTCATGCCATCTTCCATAACAATGAGAAATAAACTCTATGGCAAACATAACAATAACTTCTGGTAGCACAATCACATTACCAACATAAATCTGGAATGTTGTGTAACAAACTAAACCCAAATCTAAAACTACTGCTGCTGTGATAAAATAATTAGAAGCCATCAACACATTCTGACCTTGTTTATAAAAAAGATGAATATACGAAGCAAATGCTATTAGTCTACAAAAAATGGTGAAAGACTTGTATGGCAGACTGAGTACCACGTCATGGAAGCCAAGGAAAGGGAAAAATAGAGCAAATTTTAGAGCAACAAACAAGAAGACCAACAAATTTAAATGCATATCATAGAGGTTGTTCTGGACGTCAAGCAGGACATCAAAAATCAGCGTCAAACGATTACTTAAAAACGGCAACTTAGTGGTGATGTTTGAAAAAATGTATCTTATGAAAAGTTGAAGTATAGCACAACTAAAAAGTCCTACAATAGTAAAAAGCAAAAATAGTACACCACGGCTTAATACTGTCATAAAAAGTGAACAACTTTGAAATACATATGGCATTGTTGTTTTGGTGCACAGGTTTTGTAACCCGTTAAATGATGGCAAAATGTTTGGACGAAAGTAGTTGTTGCCCATCGGGTGGATTATGGCCACTCCAATTTGCCAACCAAGCGAGTTTCCTGAAAACTGAAAGAATCGATCTTTAGCCCCAGTGCATTTCACTAGCTTCACTGTGTGAAGAACGAAAACAAAAAGAAAAAATACTGACACTCCTGCCCAGCAATAACCAGCAAAGGCCATAAGAAGCGCTAAAATAAAAAGAAGAACTAATCCTGATACAACGATACTTTCTTCGTTTAATTTTTGATCATCGGGTATACGTAAGAAAGAGTAGAGCCAACCAAACAGAAAGTTAAATACAACCACGTACAGCTTATCAGGATGTTCTGAGGCGTTACGACCATACCGATACCTGCCCTTATTGAAAACCCTTGGTAAGAAAGCCCACTTGCTCTCTTCTGTTTTACAAAATCGGTTAAAATCCCCGAAAATCAAATTGTCATTCTCAATTTTGTGCCACTTCCGGTTTACAAACTGTTCCTCGACTCCGTGCGTCTTTGCCTGCTCGGGATCGTGTTTATTCCCTGTAAGAGATTTAATCAAGCTCGTCTTTCCTACTCCTACATCTCCAAGAACAAGAATTTGGCCGTCATTAACGCGCTGACGGCCTTCTTCTGCTGCCGTGAGTCGATCAAATCCTAACTCCTCTAGCATTTCTTCATACACTTCCAGAGCATCCGGTGACAAGTTCTTTAATTCTTTCGGGGCCTCTCTCGCTGCCTCGTTCAAACGCATGCAAAATACATGCTGTACTTCGTTCTTATCCATATAGAACAACAACAGTTAATAAAACGCTTTAAAAGAAAACCCTGAAATAAATGTCACCAACGCAGATCTTAACTCGCATCGTTTATTGCGCCGCTCCCACGATTCTGCCAAATGCAAAATAGGCATTATATTGATGGCATGCCAGGCGTGTAGCGTGGTCATTTTTTCAAGTACGCACAAGTACATATGATCTAGAAACCTAAGTAAACAGAGCAAAAAATACTGTGTTCTTAAGTACTTGATCGAAATAGTTGTGTGAATACAAGCAAAGAACAAAGCATCTTGCCCTTACTTTGAGCAAAATTGGCACAAACAAAACATTGCTTTGGTTCTGGATCCTCAAGCAGGCGCTCAGCACTGCTTTTCGTTTTATAGTACTGATATCATTTATAAGCAAAGAGTGAGTCGTCTTTCTTTATGTTGTGCAAACTGGTCGAGTACACTCTCAACATTGAGTACTTCTTTTTCCTTATTGATGTGCAAGAATGCTAACAATGAAAGGCGATAGTTAAAATGTTAAAAATAGTTCAAGTACGTACATGCGTTAATGCGTATAGGACGCTACGCGCCTGCATGCTATGCAAACTGATCATGAAAAGAGTAAAATTTTGCTTTTTCGGTGGCCCATATAGGACATGAGTTCAAACCTTTTAAAGTAAAGTTTGGTAAAAACACAAACGCAAACAAATCGCGACGTTTCGATATAATTCGATTTCGTCATCAAGTGAAAAGAATAAAAAATATTGAGTATGATTAAAGTTCTTTGAAGAACGGTTGAATGATTATGAAATGATTTTGAACAAGTGAATAATGATTAGTTTTATAAAGTGCGGTTAAGTGATAAAAATATTTACGGATCAATAATTATTATGTAAACAGCTTAGTTTTAGCTGAGTCAGTTTGTATGTTCAGCGTGGAAGATTTTCTTTTATAAACATCATCTCGTATAATAGACAGTCAAACTTGCTTTCACATTGTTTGAGATCAGTGAAACACTTAACTGGAATTACTTTCATTTATATAGGCCATGTTCTTCTCGCCGGTGCTCGCCAATCGCTGAGTATTACCCTAGGCTATGATTGGTGTTTATTCGTTGATGAAGATAGTGCGCCGTATAACCAGTTCAGTGTTCGCATCACACGAATCACAGTTGAAATAATAGACAACAAGTTGCTATTAATACAAATATAATGATCATTATCACTAAAAACTTTAGACGACCACGTGTTTTATCCTTGGGATAGAAGTATTTGGAACCATGATTAGATCTGTCTTATTTTCTGAAATCTTTTTTGAAAATGACTTCCCACGTTCCGTAAGAATGGTCCGGCAAAGAGCTGTTTCAATAAATTAAGAACGTTGATTTCGTCGTTCGTTGCTTTTTCTTGTCGACAAATCAATCCAAAATAATATTGTTATGTAGCTTTCAAGTTTTCTTTCTAGATCTTATTCAGGAGCTTGTTAAAATCCTGCAAAAAAGTTGGAGTTCATCCTCACAAGAGATGGAAACGGCCATTTTGAACTCGCTTTTGAGCAGGTAGCTGTAAAAAGAGAAAGGATTCCCTGTGGCCAATTAAAAAAAACTCATCGGGTTTCTGTCAAGATTTGAAAGAAACACGTCGAGTTTTCGTCGAGTTTCGTCGTGATTGGAAACTAGTCTAGTTTTCGTCGATATTTTTAAGAAACTCGTCGAGTTCTCCGGTCGAGATCTCAATAGTAAATGTGTGGAACTAAAATATGGGAAACTCGACTTATATCAAAACAACTCAAAAGTTAGTGTAGTATTTTGAACAAGTTTAAACAACTGGATGACTTTCTACAGTAACGGCTTGCCATAGCTACATGTATGTATCTTTATTAATAATAATAGGCAATCATTGTAAATCAGTTTAACACAATTCAGCCTTTGGCTGGATGAAAGGATGAAGACAATAAGGAAATTAGTATTAAGTAATATAATAGATAGATTTAGCAAACACAACGTAACGCGAAAAGACAACGTGAAAGTGCGCGCGCTGTTCTATATGACGTTCTGTCGAGGACGTCGCGTTGTGTTCAGGACTGGACTTTGCTGTTTTGCCGTTGCAAAACAAAACGTGACGTGAAGAAATTGCTCTTGCGCGCGCACAATTTGAACGTCGCGTTGTCTTTGCTAAATCTATCTATTGTTGCGCGGAAAAGGACGTGCGCTCTTAAAATCTTGTACTCGGACTCGTTGTCGGATCTAAAGGTCTCTATTGTAATCCATTTACTACAGTGTAGTTCATTTCTCACCTTTCAAATGATAGGCAACATACAACAGCGCTGATCTCTTAGCATCGAGGAATGGGTATTTTGGCTTGAAGCATCCTACAGCAGTTAGAGCCTTGGTTACAGCTGTGGCTACAGTCTGTTCCATGTACCCCAACATGGGCAACCCAGACACTGGCAGAGGGTCTTTTTTGGGAGGCAATTTGTGTGGCAGAACAAGACTGCTGTATTTCTCTGGAAGTCTTATTGGAAATGACATTCAATCAGTATATTTGTCACAGAATTTTGAAGTGTACAATACAATACAGTGTTCCAGCCAACTCAGAAAAGTGAATTGAGTGCCATCATAATAAACATTTGTCTAAGATACGTATGCTGTTTTTGAGAACAACAGCGAACTGTTTGAATGTGTGTTTGTGTTTCAAAAGTATCTAAAATTTACAACATCGGACATTCTAAATATCAATTGTGCAAAAAAAACGAGAGGGCACTGAAGGAAAGAGGCATGGCGTAGCGAAAAACGAAAGGGCATGCACTGCAAACTCTCATTTTGACCTAGCAAGAACATTGATGAATGGAAAACTTTAGTTGACATTTCACTGGTTTAAATACAGCTATACGAAATGTATGTTAAGATTGAAGCAGCGTCGAATTTTTTTCTTTCTAGAAAAATGTTCTAAATATAGGATTAAGGAAATTGAAAGGTTAGTAGTGTCTAAATTAACCTTACAGTTTTCTAACCAGCCACTAGCCAGAAGAGTTGTTTCGATCCGTTTCTTAGCTTACCTCATAAATTTCTGTAATTTTTCTTCAGTTTCCATGTAATAAAGTTTCCTTTTGTATTCAACCACAAGTTCCTGGTCTCCAGGCACTATACTTTCATATCTACGGCAAGAAAATGAGGTAAATTGCAATTCTTAAATGTTATTTAAGTTAGCTATACAAACATTTACCCACAATAAATCACAACTTTAGAAGTCTTGTTCCGACAACTGAAAAGTTGTTATTCATAGTTGAGTGCTGTAGTGTACTTTAAAAATTCTATGCAAAGATGTAGAAACAAGAGTTCTGCACACAACCTTAGTTTCAAACAAGAGTTCAACACAACTTGCATTTAACTGGTTTTACAAGAAGGAAAACAATAAAACCCAGTTGACAGTGTGAGTTCGTCACAACCTGAGTTTACAACAACAGTTCAAAATTCAACAAGAAATCAATATAATAACAACCAAGATTCAACACTCACCTGAGCTTACCATCTAGATACGTTACGGGGCAGTAGCCTTGTAACTCAATCTGTATAGGGAACATGGCCTTCACTTCCCCTGCAGTGCGCCTTTTGGGTAAGAGCTCTGGAGGGGGGAGTTTACGAGGTGCATGAGGGGGGACATACTGGGCAGGGTCTGTGAGGAACATATCTAATTCAGTTTTTGATGCCATTTTGTAGTATCTCCCCCTGAACTCTGCAGCAAAATCCAGCGAAGGTTTAACTGAACAGTCAACAAGTTCGCCCTTCTCTGCCAAACTGACAGGGCAATATTGGCCAAAATCGCCCAAACGTACTTTGAATTCATCTGGTCGAACACACATGTCGGCGATAGAGGCAGCTTTACCTAGAATATGTGTATTCAGCAAGTTTGTCATAAAATTCAAACTAAAAAATTAGTTCAAAATAAGTTTGAGAAAAAATTACAAATACAACAAAACATTCTTTAAGATGGCAATCAAAAATGCAGTGACAAAAATACAATTAAGGACGCGAACATAGACAAGAACTACAGCTTAAACAAATAAAAGGCGCTTTTTAAGCGCTTGTGGTTACTGCAATTTATGGTTTAGAAAATTTATAGTTAAGAAAACCTTGTGAATCTAGTTTAGAACATTTTTTATGCTCACATCACTTATTTACATGGGGGATTGGGAAGTTTATCGGCTGATTCCGAACGATGTTTCGACACTAAAAGTTTTCGTGTAACCAGGTGTAGTCTTAAGAGTAAAAAATTGTTGCACTGGTTATTAAAATGTTTAAAAAAGTTTAAAAATCCCAACGTTTCGACTGAATCAAACAGTCTTCTTCAGGGTAAAGTGATAGTAAAAGTTACAAGCAAAGCGTTTAAAAAGTCCCAAAAATGAATATAATTAAAAACTATTGTTTCTTTCTTTAAAAGCAAGGCTAAATACTCCCGAGGGACAAATTTCCCATCTTCCTGGTTCAACGCGTCTGGGCAAACATTAATTTCCCACGCCTCCAAAAGGCGCCGTTGTCGCCAATTTTCACACCGTCTAAGAATGGAAGCGGATTCCCAGTCAATTTCGTGTCCTTGTTTCACTGAATGTTCGGCTAAAGCTGATTTGTTGGTTTGTTTTGATGCGACCGCTTTTTTGTGTTCGCCCGTTCGTGTAGGGAGTTGCCGTTTCGTTTCACCTATATATTCTTTGCTACAATCGGCACAAGGGATAGAGTACACAAGACCCCGTCTTATCGTATCGTCTATCGTCATTTATATCATAACCCAAGCTATTCTCCCATTTTGATTGGCACTCGCCTATGATCTATTAGAGGACAGACGCACGATTGACGTCACCATTACAAAATTTTTAATTTCATATTGATATTTTATAAAACAAATAGATTTCATGTTTTTGTGCGTCTGTTCAGTAATAGAGTACAGAGGAGTCGTCAAACTGTGGTAAAAACATCAGTGGCACACTCGGCTATCGCCTGTGATTGGTTGGTGTGCTAACTTAGTGACTCAGCTTAACGAGGTGAGACCGCAAGCATGTAAAGGCGCCTCTAACAGCCACTATATGGTCCATGTATGACCTCAGAGCTCAGCACCACAGCCTGTTGTAATGAGCTGGTGTGCAACCTAAGTGACTCAACTTAACGAGGTGAGATCGCAAGTATGTAAAGGCGCCTCTGACAGTCACTATGCCTCCCAACATATTCTTAAAAAGACAGAATAGATTACGATACATTGCTTACCCCAGCATTCCAATATTATTTATCATTTTCCTTTCAAACGCAAACTGAAAGTTTTTTTCGAAGGACACATAATAAAAAGAGTCATGTACGTTGCAACAGATATCATCTCTTTTATTAACTTCAAATATACTATAATACTGCTCTAACAGTTATATTAAACCTGCCTATAGCAGTAATGTGAATAAACTAATAGCGTTTTCCTTATTAACATACAATTACCTAGTCATATATAACTTTAATTAACTCAAATTTTTCGGTTGTGAGAAAACATCCCAATTTGCTATTTGGTTAGAGTCTTTAACATTTTAACAATATAGAAATATAAAAATCAGTAACACTCATAACGTTAACAATCTATTGGTTAATTCTTTCTGTGCTGCATGGCTGATTTGCAGTTGATTGATCTCATTTGCCAGATGGGGAGACGTAAGGCTTGTATGGCGTAGGAACTGCAATTGAAATAGAAACAAAGGCGTTTAGTTTTCGATATAACATTGGAGCTGCTACTATTACTAATTGATCGACAAAGAAAATGTAAATAGTTGAAATATGAACTAGCAAAAAAATTTTTCCTTAGTAACTGGGAACAGAAATAGTACTAATACTATAGTATAACAGAAATAAAAACGTTAACCATCCGACAACATCAACAAAACACGAAAAAGAGAGGAAAACGAAGGAGAAAACTAACCACAAAGTAAATAGAGACAAAATGACAAAAGTCTAACTTCATTTTACAAGTCGCATTGCACTCTCTAATCCTAACTAAATTTTACAGTAGATTAAGTTTAGCAAAAACCCATTTTTTCAATAAGTTATTTTTCTCTATTTGTGTTTTTTATATTCCAATTTTTCTTGTAGCAATTGTTTTATACTACTTCAAAACATGTTGGGATAAACGTCTCGTAGAAACTTGAACAAAACAAAATAAAATAGAATAAAATAATAAGATAACGAAAACGTATAGAAATTCGCATTTTTTCAATGATTCTTCGTTGATAAAGATACTTACCACATGCCCAGCATGTTCTTCGGCAAAATCGGGTCTTAGTAATAATTTGAGCAGAAGCGTTTCTTGTGTATAGTACACTTGTAGGACCCAAGTTTGTCGTAGCACCCAGTATTGGTTCCTAAAAATGACATCAGTCAAGTAGCAAATTAGAGATTTTCGATTAGTAGTTGATCTGACTCGACTATGTGTAGTAAGTAGTGAGAACATGGAGTGATTCAACATAAATTTTATTTTTTGCGTTTGCGTAACAAACAGTTTTCTATTCCAGAGTTTGTTATTTATGCGGAGATAAAATTGGGCATCCATGGTACTCAAAAATTGAAAGCCTTTGTTAGACGAATAAAGCCAGCAATTTTTGGCATTCTCACGTTTTTAACAAAAGTCGCACCTCGAAAGTTTCGGAAAAATTAGTTTGTAATAAATATCAAATTTTTAGGCGTTTTCCTCAGGGGAGAGACTAAACCAATCACGGAGTATTTCTAACAAGTTTCGGAAACTTTCAATTGTGCTGCTAATTTTATGAAAAATTCCAACCAACCAACGATGATTGGAATTTTGGAGTAGTCGAATTCATAGACTGTAGATTTTGTCAGTGCCTCCTAGACATTAGCGGAAGCTAACATAAGGATAAATTGTTTAAGAGTTAAGAGTTGAACTTTTATCTTCGTTGAGTGCGGTTGAAATATCAAGAAACGAAAGGGGTAAGATGAGAACTAAAAGATTTTAAGATAAAGTTATAGTTGACGTTGTCTAAATCTCTCCGGCCCGACGGAATTTGGTTCTCATTGAATAAAGCTAGCTTCTTTTCGTATTTTCTTCGTTATTTCTTGTTGGTAACTAAATTTTAT
>JAOCPT020613873.1:0-17913 GCA_026546935.2 Palythoa grandiflora
TAAGCTTTAATTTGATATATGGGTGTAGGTATCTACGGTTTAAGACAGATGCACAGTATCGTTTTGACGCAAAACACTACTGAAGGTATACGGTAACCTTAATTTATACATCGTGCTAAGCTGCAACACTCATTGGCAAGCAGACTAATTTGGTGCGGTGTTAATGCGATATATAAATCGCCACCGAGTTTTGGCCGTGCTATCACCGCGCCAAATTGAATAGATATCGTTTCCGAATTACGCTCCACTGCTCACAAACAAAATCTTCAAGTCGAGGCTACTGTTTACTTTTTAGAACGTGGCCTCGACTTGATGTTTTTGCTTGTCGGCAGTGGAGCGTAATTCGGAAATGGCCTATTGAGTTCAGTGCGACGATAACACGATGTATGAACTAGGCCTAACTTTTCACGTTCAGAATCAAATGCTATAATGTAAATGAGCAAATTGAAATTCTATTGAATTTTGAGTGTATAGTTTTTAAAAAAAAACTATTCAGTGCTTCGGCGAGCTGATACAAACTTGAAGTATTGTTGATAAACGAATTATCATCGCCGTAGGTATTTGAAAAAGCTGACCTTTCGAGCGTAGCCCTTCGTCAGAGCATTAAGCTTTTCAAATTACTACGGCGACGATAATTCGTTTATCAACACTACTTCAAGTAAAATTCTATTGCTCTACTTGTTTTAATAGGGTTTGGCACAAGAAAATTTCTACACTTGAAACGGGTGTTTAATTCTGCGGGAGCTAACTTAATTAATATTGAACAAATAAACGTATTTTACAATTGAAAATATTTTTCAAACACCATTTTAATAATGAGCCAGAGATCAAAGGCAACATGTAATATTACAAAATTAACTTACTAAGACAAATACAATATCTAATTGGCCATTTGCTGCGACTGCAAGAGTTCACATGGTATAAAAAATGCCATAATGAGACGCAAAATAACGTGCTAGACTCCAAGACAAAACAAATTAACACGAAAAGTGTGATTTTTCTTTGTTTTACATTTCGAAGTTGAGTCTAGCACAATATTCTAGTTAATTGTGTTTTGTCTTGCAGTCTAGCACATTCTTTTGTGTCCCAGTATGGCGTATTTTGGTACAATGTGACCTCTTGCTACAAAGCCGGACCATTAACTGATTAGAATTCAATCAGTACACGAACGCTAATCCAAAAAAACTTGCATCAGCATACCAGAAATATTTTCGCTTCTTTTAGAGCACTCGACAAAAAATATTTGAAACTGATACGTGTCAGAGAAACCTCAGACAATTTCAGTTAATTTGATTTTTTCTAACTTTCCAATATCGTAAAACCTTTTGTATTACTTATGAAGGACTCTTCATATAGGTTTTGTGTTACATTATACAACAAAGTTTATTCCAAGCTGTATACTAGAAAGACCTCAGAGTATCTGTGGATTTTTGTTTAAAGCTCCACGATGTCTTTCGTTATCAGAGTGATTTTTCTGATACTTTCAGCTGCTCTTCTGGTCGCCTATGGTAAGTTTTCTTTGATATGTAGTTTGAGATAGTTATTAGAATTCAAGTAGCTTGTATTAAGCTCAGTGGAGCATAGTAATGTTTGTTGGTGTATTAAAAGTTACATTGTCTTGCAGATGTCTTTCTCTCAGACGAAGGCCTCTTGATGAAATTTCAGTTACAAAACGTTTCTGTTCGGGTCGTTTTCAACTTGCTACTTCTATCTTGTAGGTTTAAAAGCAAACAAATCAAAAAAATATCAACATTGTTATTGTGAAGTAAAGTTTTGTATACGTTTCTTTTATAACAATTTTATTAGAACAACGAGGCAAGAGTTTAAAAATAGTTTATGAAGAAGCTCAGGCTGACGCTAAATAGTACTAGGTAAGTTTTCTCAGGGCAGAAACTTAGCTTGTTCAACAAACGCCTCTAAGTTGAGTCGTCCAAGACGGTGTGTTATGCTAGACGTTTTTATTTTATTTTTTCTTCAGTAAAACGATTCACAGAAATTTAAACAAATTAAGAACAAATTGAAGCTGAAGTGGCCAAATATTAAAAAACAATTAGCCTCGGCAAAATTTACTGCTCGTAAAAAAAAGCGTGTTAATGCAGGAACAACAATTTTGGCACTTTTCAAACGTCTAACTTTTCATGTGCAGAATTTAATGTTAATGTCAATGAGCAAATTAATTTTCTGTTGCTCAACTCATTTGAATTAGGCTCGGCACAGTTGAAATGATGTTTAACGCTGCGGCAGTAACCAACTTTAGTTTAACAAATAAACGTAATTTGCAATTGAAAATAATTTTAAATAATGATTTTGAGATCAAAGTCAGTAGTTAATATTTCAAAAATAACTTTTTAAAAATTTAAAATTACAGATTTACTTACAAAAAAATTAAATAGCTTTAATAAATATGGCAACCAAAACAAAAATTATTACAATTTCGTGTGTCAAGACAATGCTGTATAAGGAATTAATGAAATCGTTAGTACAGGTTTTAATGGTTTGGTGTTAGATTTGTCAGGGAGCAGAGGAGACATCGATGCGAATAAATCAAAAATAACTTTCTAAATAAAATATGATATCTAATTAGAATCCAATCAATACAAAAGCGGTTTATTTAAACTTGTGTAAACACTATTCAATTTTAAGGTTAAATAGTAATGATAAAGTCACTTGAAAATTTCGTATCTTTTAACAGTGCGAGGTTGTTATATGCTTATGGCTGGATCACGTGTGGTTGGAACAGTGAGAGGTTGTGGTATGCCTATGGCTGGATCACGTGTGATTGGAGGCGCGGATGCGAAGCCCGGAGCCTGGCCTTGGCAGGTACATACACCCTGAGTAATCTTGAAATTTAGTAAAATTATTTTAGTTATAAAACATCTTTCACACGAATCCCAAATATTTTCTGTCCTATATACCTAAAAATAAGTTTTTATTCCTGCCATTAATAATTGATATCTGAACAGACATAAACTATATATGCCGCTGAAAATAAATGGCAAAACAGTTACTGTTCATCAGAAGGATACCTAAACTGTGTGCAATTCTACAATTGGTTACAATATTGTTTATCAATTGGTTACATAGCTCTCGTAACGTTGCGAGACTCCGCAATTTCAAACAGATGGATTCTAGGCGTGACTTCCTAAAAATTCTTAAATCTATAGTATTGATGCTTTAAATGTCTGGTTGTTAAGTTTGTTATGTGTTACAGAACTCTGCTTTATGAGTATTCTCAGAACGAGTTTGGGCTGAAAAGAAGGTTTTGTTTGAGAGATTTGAATTTTTTAACCACTGACCGGCGTATTAGGCGATTCAGTCCCCGTCCACACTAATACGAATTCGATGTGTTTTAGTGTGGACGGTCGGATACGATACGAAAACGCTAGTGTGGACGCGAATCAACTTATGCGTTTCGGTATAAACGGATCCGAATACTTTTGGATCCGCACTAGTGTGGACAAGGCCTGAGGCTCAGCAAAATGTACTGGTTCTTATAAAAAACACATGTAATTAAAATTTATTGTATCCACGACTCATTCACAGTTCCCTTTGATTAGCTTTCCGAATTGTTTGTAAACTTAAAACAAAATGTTTTCTTTGATTTTAGTATGTGTTGTTTGAGTTTCAATTTGAAAACTGGCTATTCCAGTGCTTGCTTAGAACCTGTAAAATGTGCATGGTTTGAAGAAATTGGCGCCATTTCCAGAAATTAACAATTTTCTAAGGCACGGAGGACAGCTTTCCTCAATGAACATTTATTGTGCAAGGTTACATTTTGTTCTGTCACTGAAGTAGCAAAAGACATTATTGATCCTTCAAAATCCAAACTAGTCTAGTTGTTCAGTACTAAATACATATAAACTTTAAAAGTTGTCACAACTTTAGGATATGTTTTATCTGCCCATTTCAAATAAGCGATGCATTAAGCCATTGAGGTGTGATGCTTATTCGGAGGCGGCTCTTATTTACTTTTGGGACTTTTTTGGTGTGGTGCTTGTTTGAGGGCAGTGTTTATTAAATGAGGGGGGGGGGGGGCGGGGGGGGGCACACACTTGATCGATTAAAGACCGTGAAACATTTTAACCAGGAACTGTTTGACAAAAATTAATTTGACTTTGACTTTGAGATTTTTTCTCAAGTTAATTGAAGATAAAGGCTGCATGCATGCATACAAAGAGAGTCCAGTATTAGGGCGATATGTAGCAGTTCTATAGGATTAGGTTGCGAAAAAACAATCGCAGTAGTAATTTGTCCTGTTTCTCCTTATATTGCACAAAGTTTTTTTAAGTCGCCCAACATAGCGCTAAAAGTCAAATCTATTTACGAGCGTAGGTGGCCCGTTGGAGCCAGTGCTTACCCCCGGTTTCTGTAGTGTTAAACTGATGATCGTCATAAGGGACTTTACGCAATAAGGACGGCGACAGAGACGACGACGTGAAAGAACAATAGTAAATACAATAACTGCACGCTGGAACGCATCGAGCTGAGCACCTGCACGTAATTGTTGCTAGAAACAGAACGTGAAAAGACCTTTTTTGGAGTTCTGGGGACGACGAGGACTTGATAACAAACATGGTCCCAGTAATTTTTTACCTTCAAGGAGAAACATTTAAACGTATTCTTGTTTTAAAATCTTTTAAAGGCAGAGAAAATAAACTGAAATGACTTACTGAAACAAGTAACAAGCAATTAGAAATATACTTTTTCTGAGCCGTCGTCGTTGACGTTGTCGTTCTCATGGCGTAAACTCCCTAAACTCCCGTCGCAGGTTAGCCCCCAGCAGAAGCTAATACTTATTGTACCGACCTCAGGATGATTGAAAGCTGAGTCAACTTTGGCGGGAAAGAAAGTCGCACAAATGCTGAACACTCGACTCACTCTTGGCTGAGCCGAGGTTCAGTGAACCTGGGAGCTTGTGGTTAGAAGGCAGAGATCTTTTCACCGTGCCAACCACACCGTCTAAGTTGCACAAAGATACAGCATTTTTTCTAAGTTGAAGCCATTTGGGTCCCAGAATAGGTACAAGTAAAATCAGACCCTCAGTTAAACTTGACTACTTCAATCCAGAGACTGATCTGTCCAGAGACAACGTAACTTGCATGCTTTTTGTATTTATTCCGTTTTCATTAATTATACAGTTGAGAGCTACATTTAATGCTTTTATCACATATCGACATTTAACGATTAATTTATTTCTAGACTAAAGTTCATTATCCCATTCCGCTCACCGGCAAAACAACGAGCGCTGGGTACAAAAGTTATCTCCAACTACATCATTACAGCTATTTAGTTTAACTTTAAAGTTATCTCCAACTGCATTATTACAACCATTTAATTAAACTTTCAAAGGTTAACATTGACGAGTTTCTTGCTTCCGGGAACAGCGTTGTTGCTCTGCAAACAAACAAACCAGAGATAACAGTTACGGCTAAAAATACTCGTTTCAAACAACAGTAATAACAACTTGGATGATCAGCTGAAACGCTTTAAATATATAGTTTATCATCTTTAGATAAAGTTTGATGTTATATAGATATAATAATGGTAATAGGACTGAGTGGTATGTTATACTTACGTGTGATGAACAAAATTGGATGAGCGCGAATCCCTGATTTTGGGTATTAATAAGTAATGACAACAAACAGAATTGGACGAACACGAAGTCCTATTACCAATTTATTACAACAATTACAATTTCCGAAAAGTAAACTGAAAGACAAAATCTTTGCAGATACTAAGATCACATTTTACTAATATGCGTCTCAGTTACATTGCTATTTTAATCTTTTAATCTTTAATCGAAATAATTGCCTTTAGGATTAAACTAATATCGCAATGGTGGTCAGTCAGTGCAGGCGATGCATTACAATGCAAAAAAAAGTTTCACAGTGCAGATAACAACATTGATATGGTGCTACGGTGTTATGAGTGCAGCTAATAACACTGAATTTATTTTTCAATATCCAAGGAAAAAATTCTTTCTATTTCCAATTATAAACAACCAAAACCAAAAATACACAAGCATAATTGTTCAATTGCTGATTGGTCAAAGATCCCGAAGCCCAGATTGTGATTGGTTCACTCAACTGTCCTGTTGATTGGTCAGGGATCCCGAAGCCCAGATTGTGATTGGTTCACTCAACTGTCCCAATAACAGGTTTCCGAGATGGTTAGGGTTCAGAATGAGCCAATCAGATTTGAGAAAATTGTAATTATTAGAATAATTCCTAAAATAATAAATTAGGTAAACTGATATTTATATATAATCATTTCCATAAACACAGAGATATTAGCAGAACAAGTTATCGCAACGTCAGTTGTGCATCATTTCTATATAGTAACCCAAGCTTATTTTGCATTATACGACTCCCAAATTAATACTATTAATAATAGTGAATTGAAATGATATTCAATTGATTTTAGTGTTGAAAATCTGAACCGAATTTAAAATTTGATGGCGGCGAAAATGGTGACTGAAAGAGTTTCTTTGTATTCATGAAAATCAATTAACAGCAAATACATTGGGTAACCAAATTAGAGCTTAGATGATAAAGAGCCCTGGTGCAAATAAAAATAATGCTTAAAATAAACTTTGATAAGTTTCCAAAATGTCTCGCTTTCAGTTTTCGGAATATCTAATCGTAGAATTGAACAAAAACTTTACAAACGAGCGTACGTGACAAAGATCTCGAAAAGGGATCGTGGGGCACGTGATAGAGTGCCACGTGCTCATCTTTCCTTTTTGTACTTTCAGTAGCCATACTTGATGTAGCAAATACTTCGCTGGAAAAGCACTGCATGTAAATTCCCTGTCCTCCATTCTTGTAACGAACAGAAACCAATTTTCAAGACTAAAATTTATTTCTGCTGGATGTTATCTATGTCAACTTTTGACCTGCATCATTCCAGGTTTTGTTTAATGTATTTTACAGTGATGTTAAATACTGCCAGTATTGTTTTAACTACATTCGCGTACAAGTTTCATCAGTTTCATTTACTGCTGTTAAACAACTTACAGCTGTGTCTTAAAACAGAGTATTTTCCCGAATTAAACCATTTGTGAAGCAAGTCACCAAAGGCCGTGTTACAGGAGTCAACTTGCAACCAAGATTTCCCGCGCAACACCGTGTCCTGGAAAATCGTTCCCCTGGCAACAGGTCACCGGGGACGATTTTCTGTGCAACACTAGGCTCGCGCAATATGTTGAATTGTGAGTGCGGCTTAAAAGTGAATGACTACCGTAATTCATTTTTTCAGGTGTTCCTGGCCGTAAGGGGAAATTAAAGTCAAACACGTCATTTTAGTAAAATTTCAAGACATATTGGCTCATCATGGAAAATCTGCAATTCTCACAATTAATATTGTAGATTGGTAAATGAGAAAAATTCATAAATACTTTTAGATTCTTCAATGAGGTTTAAGCCATGGAAAAAAAATTGGCGAAAAGGTGTTTTTAGAGAAATTTAAGATTTAGAGGATTATATAGGGACGTTTGAAAGTTTTTTTTGGAGGTTGACATTGGCGGATGCCAAACCGCCTGCCAACCAAAGTTACACCTCGCATGTGTTAGGAGCGACAATTTGGTATCCGCCCTCAAACATTTTCCTTTCCAAATCTTATTCACTTTTTTTTTACCAACTGTCTAAAATGTGACTGTATATTCCCCCCTTTAAGTATTAACAGTAAATACAGGAGAACGGGTTGATATGGGAAGCCAGACTTACTTCACTTTCTATGCCAAATCTGGTGGTATCTGTTCACTCCGCGCACTCCACGGTATCCGTTGGTCACGTGTTTAAGTCCTCCTGGCACGTGTTTCCAGCCAGTTCCCCAGGGTTTAAAGCGTGTGATGCCGGTACGGTAGAAGATTTGGTTATACTTGTTTACACCCCACACCTCACTGAGTAGACTCGTTTCAATTTGTTTCAGTCGGCCAGGAATGTGTAGCCATCCAGTTCCTACCAACGCCAAAGTTTAAGATTGAATTCATGTTGCAACAGCTAAACTAAATCTATTTACGAACCTAGGTGGCCCATTGGAGCCGGTGCTTATCTCCGGTTTCTGTAGTGTTAAACGGATGAGAGACTTACACTTCCCTGGAGGGGACACTAATCCATCACAGGTTAGCCCCCAGCAGAAGCTGCCACTCATTTTACCAACCTCAGGAGAATGGAAAGCTGAGTCAATTTTGGCGGAAAAGAAGGCCACACAAATGTTCAACACTCGGCTGAACTGGGGTTTGAACCCACTAGGCAGAATCTTGTGGTTACAAGGCAGAGATCTTATCACTGCGCCAACCACGCCTTCCAAGTTGTACAAAGATGTAGCGGTTTTTCTAACTAGTAAAGCCATTCGGCTCCCAGAATAGATCAGAGTTGCAATAGAAACCTCTTAAAAATTTTACCCATGTAATGTAATTCAGTATATAATGTATAAAGGGGTAATATGGTATAAATGTAATGTAGTACAAAAAGTTTAACCAGTAAAGCTTATCTGTAAAAATACGTACGTTTTATTATCACACGCACACGTGAAAAATAGCTGTAGAGCCAATAAAGCTTGGGTCACATAATGCAAAGCATACCTATAAGACCTATCGTAGTATGACAAAGACTGTGTCCCAGACAGTTGGTGGACAAGCTACAAGTGCCGGGGAGGGAGGGGGAACGGGAGGGTTGGGGAAGGGAAGGATATGGGTAAGGTACATCACGTGACAAGGATAGGGATGTGCACCAGGAAATTTGAAAGTAATGATACCCTAAAAAAACAAGGCGTGAACATGTGTTCAACCATATAAACTACCTCATAGCATAAAAAGATCCTTTAAACATACCCAAAATTAGCTAAGCTTTCTCAATTATTATTTGACGTTTCGTTTGTTTGTGTATTTAGTTTCGATGGTTTTAATAAAGGAGGAGTTGTGCATTAAATGCATGATATATGGTTTCCAGATTTTGGTACCTTTCGATTATCTCATGACTGGCGTTTTACTGGTTTTCATTGTCATTACACATGTTTGCTCTCCTAATAAACCAGAACTTTAGTCGTATTATTACAAGTTAAAATGTCGTCTATAAAGCAGCAGCAAGACATACATGTAGGCATAATTTTTTTTTCTTTTTTACGGACTGACCCACCCTACTATTTCTGTCAGAAACGAATTTAAAAAAGTTAAGTGGGATGGTATATTATAAAATAGAAATGTAAATGACATAAGAAACAAACCTCCGCAGTTTGATGGGGTCACACCTCGACGAACAAAAATTTGATCATTTCTGTTAACTCCCCAGCACACACGTTCATTGCATGATATGTATTTCAACTTCCCGGGTACATGACGCCAGCCGGTTCCGATGTAGTCTCCTGCTTTTGTGTTGATCCCAGTTCGGCAGTAAATATTGTCGTGTTTATTCACTCCATAAACAATGCCATCCGGTCCAGAATCAATCTGTTTCAGAAGGCCTCCAATGCGCTGCCACATGCCTCCAGTGCCGCCAACTGTTTAACAGGATCAACCATTAGCAACAGCAGCAATTTTAAAGATTACAGTTTTAATATATTAATTATTTTATTTATTTCTTTTTTTTACAAAATTTGCGAAGAGGGGCAAGGATTAACCAACAGAACACGGCTGCCGAAAAAACTAATAATATAATACAAACAAATAAAAACAAATCTAATTAAATAATGGTAATTAAACTGAGTTGAGGGCAAATTGTACTGAAATCATACACATGATTTCAAAAAGCTCAAAGAAGCATGAAGCACGAGTTTGATTAGAAGTTACAAGTATGATTTCAGACCAAAATTTCATGACATAAAGTTCTTTATTACATCCATTTGAAATCATAAAACAAGAAAAGGTAAAAATCAACATTTTTGTTTATCAAGGAGCTGGTTTTTTAAAAAAGATGCGATAACAGTTCAAAATAGTGCAATTCCGGAATTAATCACACTGCGCTGGGCCAATCAGATCGCACAGATTGACTGTGATTTCAAAATGGTTGTAATAAAGCTTATTCAACTATAATAGTTTATATTGGCATCTGAACAGACATAAACTATACATGCTGCTAAAAATAAATTATAAAACAGGTACTGTTCATCTGCAGGATACCTAAAGTGTGTCCAATTCAACAATTGGTTTTGACTCCATTATAATATACCAACAAGTGAATAGTACTTTTTACACATTCTGATTGGTTAACTAGGAAGGAGGTAATTAGCCAAGTACTCTTCACCTGAGGAGTCGGCCTCAAAAAAAATGGCACTAAATTTTGCTGTAGTTTCAAGAGACAAATATTTCAATAAACAGCAAGGCTGTACACTAAAACACTAAAAACAAAGCTTGATTTTGAAGTATCTTAATGTTAATTCCTTTGATCATCAGTTTTGATCTTTTCAATAATTTTTATTATATAATCTGCGAAGAGTCTAAATCAATGCCAACGGTACTCATGTTACCGACCTCGGGAGGATGGAAAGCTGAGTCAACTTTAGCGGAAAAGAATGTCACACAAATGTTCAACACTCGGCTGAGCCAGGGTTTGAACCCGGAACCTTGTGGTTAGAAGGCAGAGATCTTACCACTGCACCAACAACACCGCCATCCAACATATAGCTGTTGTATTTATCAGCCGATTCTTCAAAATTTATAATATGTTTTTGTTTGTAATTGATTGAATTTTGGCCATGAATCGCATATTATTTTGAGTTTTTATTCAATCTATAACTTCACATAGTTAGTAAATCGAATAAAACTCAAAATATGTAATTCATGGCCAAATCAGTATCAGCAAGTAGTTTTATAAAATGACCATAATTACTCATTATTGTATGTGGCATGTTTTGTGAAGGTTAGCTTCAAACCTCAACAAGTTAGAAAACTTCAGAAAACTGTAACGTGTGGGTGTCTTTTATAATTACTTGACCCCATATAAGCGGCCATGTTGGGGCTCTTCATTGAACAAAAGAATTTTGTCTTTGGCATTTCTAGGGAATGCAATTAGAATTTTATTCAAAACTACCACAACGATTGCTGTAAAATCTACACAAATGTACAGTCTTCAGTTTTGTTGTTTTCATTGCCAGATTTCTAGCAAAACAATGTCAGACAGTATTCAGAACTAGGTATATTGAAGTAACGGGAAGCGTTGTTAATGCTGCTGTACTTTCTGAATCCCTCTCCCTATCATTGCAATTCATGGCCAAATCAGCTGTATCAGCAAGTAGCTAGGTTTATAAAATGACCAAAATTACTCATTTCTGTGGTATATTTTGCACAGATTAGCTTCAAACTACTTCAAACCTCAATACTTCAGAAAACCGAGTAACGTACTATGATGGGTGGTTTCTGCTTGACGCCATATAAACGGTCATGTTAGCACCCTTGAACAAAAGTCTTTGGCATTTCTGGGGAATGCGTAAAATTAGATATTTATCCAAAACTACCACAATGATTGCTTTAAAATCTATACACAAATGTCCAGTCTTCAGTTCTGTTTTCATTGCCAGATTTCTATCAAAACACTGTCAAACAGTAGCACTTAGAACTAGGTGTATTGAAGTAACGGGAAGCGTTGTTAATGCTACTGCATGTACTGTACTGTAAATCCCTCGCCCTACCATCCCTAGTTTTCTTTCTCTTTTAGTTAATTTGGTTGTCTAGTTATGTTCCACTTACGAATTGTTCCGTGTTTATAATAAATATAATCGTGTTTATTCACTCCCCAGACTCCTCCTGTCCCTGGGGACACATGCTTCAGTCGACCGTGGACACGAGTCCATGTTGAGCCATCGTCGTTCAATCGATAAATAAAGTCAAATCTGTTGACTCCCCACACTGCGTTTATCCTACCACCATCGATTTGTTTTAGCCTCCCGGGCACACTGACCCAGCTGTAATGACAAATAAACAATCTTTAAGGAGCGGACCACACGACCTTTGGGGAAATAGGGGAAGCGTTTGAAGATTTGAAAATAAATTTCCTATCAGACCACGGAACAGACCACGGAACAAAAAATTTTCCTGCAGAGTAAAGCGGCCACATAAAACCTCCCAGACTCAGAGACCCAGCTGCAATAACAAATACCGTATTTGACCCAGTAAGCGCCCATGCAGTTTCAGAAAAAAGTTCTTAAACTTGTACAGGGGTGTTTGAACTGAAATAATTGCTGTGAAAATCTTGGGCCAAATCCTGAACTTTTTCAAGAATTTGTAGTATATTCCTTTATGGAATACTTTTTATCTGCATTCTAGATCATCAAATCCCTTTAAAAAACATGAAAAGCCAAAATAAAGCTTTAAAGGAGGCAAAAACAAGTTTTACATATGATCAAAAAACGGCTACCATTGTAACTTTCAGTTTGGTAAGCCTGTGTTCAAGCAGTTGAACAACCTCACTACAGAAGATTGTGGGCTCATAAATTTCAGAAAATATGAAAGGAAAATAGTTTTCTTTGTAAAATCCTGCAAAAATCAAATATGGTCAAGGCAAGAAATACATGAAACTTGTTGCAAATGGATAAAACTTTATTTATGAAAGAATTGTGACCTTTATAGTGCTTGAAACTTGACTATTTGACAGGTTGTGTTGCATGCATGTTGTTCCATGGCGATCATGATTCTAAAAGAGTGAGTCATCCGCATGTGTTTTTCTTTTGTGTTTCGCTTTTGGAGAGCTGTTATAATTATGATCATGAATTTCCTGGTTTGTCACATTTCGGAGAGCTACTGTATTAGTATGCATTGTGATATATTTTTGGAGAGCTATTCTGGAAATTTTGCCAAGTTGGCACCCATGCTTGGGTAAGTGCCTACCCCCAAATTGCGACCTGATTTATCACTGCAGGGGGATGGGAACTTGCTCAGTCAATTAAGGTATAATCAACTTTAAGTTCCTCTTCACACGTAGACTAGTTTACGCTCAGTCAACAAATGACTGCTCACCTGAGCTGGGTAGATCATTCCTTGTCAGATTATTTTAGGCCATCCCAAATTAATTTCTTTTTTCCATTGTCTGGTCAATAAAAAAATTTTGAGTTTTGAAAAGAAACTAATTCTGCAATTCGCTGTTGATTTTAGTCCTGGTCCACGCTGCCACAACAGAAACAGATGACTTCAAACCTTCTGTATTAACCCCTTCAGCTCCAGCCTCCAGGCAAATTATCATTATCTAACTTCTCCTTACATAATACAAACAAAATCATTCAACTGGTAATGAGAAATAAGGAACTGATCAAGTGAAAAAAGCTGTGGAAGTTGAAAAGCCAAATTCTCCCAAACTGCTTATTTAGGATGTAGGGAGCTCAGTTAGGAGAATTCACCAACACATCATTTGTCATGTTTGGGGCCTAAAGGTTTCACAATATTACTTATTTACTGACTGGGTCTTAAATGTCACATTCGTCAGATCGATATCACACATATAAATCAGCATCAAGACCCACCGGCAGATTTTTTTTATTTATTTATTTTTTTTTTGAGCAACCAAGTTTCTGTAAAAACGATTATAAACATAAAATTAAGTGGAGATGGACTCAGCGGAGCTTTTCAACGTTTTTGTATTTTCACAGGGCTATGGAGTATGCTAAATCTTTTTTAAAAAAAAAAGAGGCCACAGGCACATGTCCTCGGTGCATGATTAGTGAAAGGTATATGAAGTTTTAAAAACAATGTTTAATTTTTTAATAAATTCAAAATTTTGAATTTAAATATTTTTTAACAACATCTTTCAAAGATATAATGGAAAAGCCATTACTAGGTAGTACATACCAAGCACTGGAGAGCGACAGGGCGGACAGGACAACCAAAGCAACTTTCAACATTTTCACTCTGTGGAAAAAAAGTACGTGATTATATAGTTCATCGATATCAGTTCCTGATGTGCAGTAAGTAATTTTAATGCCATAATGTTTGCTTATAAAAAATATATTGATGTTTAAAATGGCAAAAGAAAAACCTTTTTGATCTTAAGATAATTAAAACACTGAACGTTTTTGTCTATTGGCATCTTCAGAGTGTATAAAACTTAAGCGTTTTTGCCCCAATGGGAATAGCTTCGTTAGCAATGAGACAATTATCTTGTTAGTTCAAGGTTGGTTGCTCATGGCCTTTTGTTAAAATATTTTATGCTATTTTTGGCTGTGGGATACAGGCGGAATTAACGCCCAGCACGCGGGATGCGAAAGAAATGAAACTCGGCAACGAGATGCGCGAGTTAATTCTTCAAATCTTCCTAGTAACAGATTTTATAAAACCTACAGAAAATTAGGGTTTTTTTTAAAAAAAAAACTAAAACCTTTCTCAGTACAAAAATGTTTTTAGGAACTGCAAACTATTTTGAAAATTTGGCAACAGCCTTGAAAAATCCACAACGTCACCAGCAAGCCAATGCGGAACTACTTTCTAGGCCTTTGTTGTACCGAAATGAGAGATCACAACTGATCAGGTTAAAATCAGAATTCTACAGAAAATCAGTTTTTTTAGAAAAACTAAAACCTTTCTCAGTACAAAAATGTTTTTCGGAACTGCAAACTATTTTAAAGATTCAGCAACAGTCCTGAAAAATCCACAACGTCATCAGCAAGCCAATGCAGAACTATTTTCTAGGTTTGTTGTACCGAAATGAAATCTGTGACTGTAACACGACACTGATTTATTTTGTTTTTGGATTTAAAATCAATGAAATTAAAAGTGAAACAAAAGTTTGTCAGTAAAGCAACAAATAACAGTAAAGAAATCGATTATTTCAACGAATTTGTACTGAATATGTGATAGTTCCTGCTGACTGAAAAAGTTACACTTGCCATTAAAAACAGTCACACTTGGTAAAAAAGAAATTTTTGAACTGCTGCAAATTAAAATCAGATTTAAATCTGTGTGTCCCAAAACGTTTTGTATGGTTTAATACTTGTGAAAATTCCATGGTGCTTAAAACATACTCACTGAAGCCAAAGGACAGCCTGTATTTGGTTGGTATAACCTTCTCCAGTTGTGCTCAGAAAAACTGTTTGCACAGTTATTGAGTTATTGAACTGGTAGGCCCTCTATAAATACTTTTATTCGCATGGCTTGTCACATTCATTGGAGTTGGGTGGTGCCATTCCGTCGCTCGAAACACGCTAATGAGTTTTCAGTTCAGTTATTCTATTGTATCTGTGGTTAGAGATGTTTTTTAATTTAACTCAATGATAAGTGCGATTAATAATTAGTCCTGGAATCTTGTTTAAATGATATTGTCTATAGAGTATACGCTTAAACGAATTTGCTCTACAAAACGCTATAGTATTTACAATACAAGAATGAAATAGAGAAAAAGAAAAAAACCCATGCAAATACAATAGAGTGAAAACCTGCAATTGAAATCATTTGAAAAATTTCTGAAAATCTTATAAACGGGAGGTTGAAATAAACGTCCCGAAAAAACTCTTATCTGATTGAATGGCCTGTTTGATTACTAACAAACAACACTCAGGCACAACAAAACACAGATGATAGCACGTGCAAACGCTAGTCTGCCTTGCGAATGGCTTGCGTTCTTGTTTCTAAAATCCCCTCCGGCAAAATAAATAAAGCTAATACACGCATTTTTTTTATAAGAACAACGAGGCTGATTTGCCAAAATTTAAGAACAATTTAAGAACAAGCTCATGCTGAGGTTTGAGGAAAGTATTGTGGTAGAAAACTGAATAAAACATAGCGATACAGCACAAAACATAAAAAGATTCACTGTAAAGACTGCTCAACAATTAAACAATGAAAGTAGTTCGCCTCTAAATTCAGCCGTGCAAAACATGTGTGGCGCAAGGCGTTTCATTTTCCAAAACCTTGTTTCATTTTGTTTTTCTTCATTAAAAACCGCTAATAGAAATAAGAACAAAATAAGAACAAATTGAGGCTGAAATCGCAAAAAAAAATTAAGAACAATGAGCCTCGGCAAAATTTCCTGGTTCTTGTAAAAAAAAGTGTGTACTTGATAAAATACACGAAACTTTGGAAACTTTTGCGTTTTGATTTTTCTACAAATTAAGAATGGTTTGAAGAACTTAATCAACTTTGTTGTTGTTTTTTTGTTTATTCTCCAGAAATTTCTTCTATTGCAATACTCGCTCGCAAAATAATTTGTTTTCTTTTCTGATGCAAATTATACCACATTGTTTTTGCCTTTAGTCGGAAATCCAGTACTACTCACTACTAGGCTCTGCCCTATTATCTCGTGCATTTGTTTAAAAGAATTCCGTATTCAGGTACGCTTAGCATGTGACACGCACATTTGTGTTTTGTCCGACCGGCTACTTATTTCTTCAGCGAACAACAAAAAACAGAAGCTCCGACAATGTTGATAAACTATGAACCACTTGAAAGCTGTTCTGTATCAAACGCTTTTTATGACATTGATTTCATGTTTGTGAGGTTATGCTGTGCTAAGCCAATATTCACGTTTGCTCGATAAGTATTTTACATTGATAGGGATACAAAGGTGCGTAAATGGTTTTCCGCACTAAAAATAGTTATGGTTTCCCGCAAGAAAAGTTTTGATTTTAGTATAGTTACAAGGATCATTCCGTTATTTCCCGATTTTATTGTAAAACAAAGCGGAGCCGAGTCTGCCTTTGAATTGGTGACACATCCTGTTCTTGTCTTTCAGCCACCCAATATAAGCGTTCTAAATTATACTGACTTTTTGTAGCATCATATTAACCTGCGAGCATTTGAGCATAATTATATCATTAGAGTATAAATTTTTCGACTATCTATAGAATTTGAAGCGAATTTAAGTACAGTAAATACTAATGGTAGAACTATAAAATATTCTCTAACACCGCATACTACACGCAAACCAGGTTGTTGTTTGTCAAGTGGTGAACAGCATTCTAAAGTAGGTATAGTGACTGAGTGAGACTGTATATTTTGTACGGTAAAGAAATATTTTTGGCCTTTCTGTAATGCACTGCACTTATTTGTTTTAACAATCTACCGTTATCAGTATACATTTTTGCATCAGTTTTGATAGCTAATTAAATTTTGGATGATCATTTTTTGAGCATTATATAGTGAAGTTTTAGCCATAGCATTATAGCATTTTAGTGAGAAACTCGAGCATTAAATATTAGAATTTTTGTAAGAAAAAAAGCATTATTTATAAAGGCGCGGCCTTACCAAATTAAATAATATACACAAAGCTATAAAAACAAAGGAGACCATTTAGCATTATCGTGACGGGTAGTCAATGCTTGAATTTAATAGAATTATAACGTAATAACTGCGCCGCGCTGATCAATTATTAACCGCAATTTCTGAGCGGTTATCTCGTGAATAGTTTAAAAATGTTCCGCATGCAGACACGCTAAGAATGTGACACGCACATTCGTGCTTAGTCAGGCTACTTTCTACTTTAACCATACTTTGCTTTAACAGAAAGTGAAAGCAGAAACTCAACATTAACAAACTACAAACCACTTAAAATCTGCTCTGTATCAAAGTTTCAAACAAGTTTTATCAAATCGATTTCATGTATTTTTGGTTTTGATGTCATGCTTAACCAATATTAGGTTTTGTTCGAGTACTTAAAATATGGACTGGGTCGCAAAGCTGTCTAGATGGTTTCCCGCATGAAAATTCAAGTTTTAAGGCACTGGAAATACTATTTGGTACATTTCCGCTACATTGAAAATTCAAAATTCAAGTTTTAAGGCACTCGGAAATACTATTTTGGTACATTTCCCTGCAGCGTAACCATACTCTTTCAACCAACTGTACTGACAGTGTTTTCTGGAGCCCTCCATCCGCACGTGCACGGCGTTGTGAAATCCTATTCCGGAGGGGGATGGTGGGAAATTTTTCAAAAGTAAATTAAAGGGTGAGCGGTGGGATTTTTGATAAGCTAAACGACAGTGGATAGGGGGGAGGGG
>JAOCPT020613874.1:0-10064 GCA_026546935.2 Palythoa grandiflora
CCGCCCCCCCCCCCCCCGCGAGAGAAACGTAAAACTGACGTTTCTTGTGGGCAAAATCGATATGTGAGGCTTCCCTTACAAAAGTTACTAGCTAAATTTCTACCAAAGCTTAACAGAACAAACAAAAAACCTCGGTTTCTTACAAATTAAGAAACGCAGATATTAACTTAGCGTTCCCCAAACCGAACTCAGAATGCTTAAGCAAAGGCTTCGGAAACAGTGGGGAGATTGTTTGGAACTCATTGCCAAAAAATATTCGTAATTCTGAAACTTTAACTGAATTCAAACACAAACTGAAGTCCTATCGCACCATCATTGTTCTTATCAGTAATCAATTGAATGTAAGTTTTATTGTAAATAGATATAGTTTTTAGCATTGAACGTGAAAATTATTGTTAAAATTTTACACGACTTTTTATGAAAACCATGGTTAACTAAAGTTTAAGAACAATCAGGTCGAATTTTCTGTTTCTTTTATAAAATAAACGATATCAGGAAAGCGATAAAACAATAGCGTTGTTTTATCGAATTATAACACTGCACAGCTAATAAAAATGCGGGTTAAATCTGCTTTATTTAATATAACTGTGTTTAGATGATAACTACAGTGCGGTCAGTGGAAACTTGTATTAATATATTTTAACCGAAACAGAAGAAAGAGTTAACTCAGAACCCTGTAGAAGTCGACTTATGGGAAAGTTACCGACAATAAGGAATTTGATTTTCGTTTCATGTTGTTTTTTATTAAAATTGGGACAATGGGATTCTGAGAAACGGAATCTGTCCATCTGTCACGCTTCCTGATCACGAGGTCAAATTCTCGGAAATTTAAAAAAATCATAATTCTGTTCGGGGAATCACCGGCAAATACTGAAACCGAAAGTTTTTACCATATCAACAGTGGTAATATTCCAATTTTTGCCAATGAATGCAATGATTATATATCAGTTAAAGATATGCACCTTTTTCCCGAACATGCTTTGAACTGATTCACAAAAAGCACTGGAAAGTTGATACCGTGAGTACAAAGATTTGCATTTGTAATATGCTTGCATTACTGTCATTGCCGACTGAAATTTTTTTCAGCTTGCTGTCACAACCAAATGCATGGGAAACTTGTTGAGTATTTTGTTACGTCAAAATATAAAGCACATTCAGTTAACTCTCACATAGTTATCGCTTGATGCCGTGTATGTGCTGTCTAACCGCTAAGATTGAAAGACATTGGAAAGACAGCATTCAAGTAACGCCACAATAATTTTTTTGTTATTTATACAGTACATAAATATTTTGAGTATCGTTCGTTTCGTTTCTGTTGTTTTTCCTCTTTGCTTCCACTTTCGTCTCGGGACGGCTGTTCACGTCGAATCTTTTAGATCCAAGAATTTACGCAGATACCAACAGAATAAGTTTTACTATATGTTATATTTTTTCACTCAATTGTAAATGACTATCTCGCTTCACACAAGTACTGTCTCGTGGAAGAAACTCATGTTGTCATAGCTTGGCAAAAACGTATCAATGCTGGGATCAACACAGAGAGATGTTTAATTTTAAGAAAAGTTTCGTATTCTTGTTCACGGAGATCCTTATTGTTCAATAAACATAAAAACTGACAAATTAAAAAAACCTGTACTTCAATTATGAAGCGATAACGTATCTAATAACCGTACTGCATCGACAAGGTTTTTTGAAACTAGCGACAAGTTTTAAAATAAGATTCGTTCTCCCTTAGGGTGCAAGTTGTCGAAATGTAACTGTAATTCATGGGATACGACAATATAACAATCAATGAGCTCTCGTTTTCGGTTTTACAGAAGATACACAGGTCGACTTTCTGGGTCCCTGAGTCGCTTTAAGTCACCAAAAGTGGTCCTTAGACGCACAAAGTTGCTTAAGTCACACAAACTCGTCTTAAGATGTACAGCCGCTGTAAGTCAGACAAAATCGTTATACGTACCAAGTTGCCTCGAAACGTACAAAGTTCCTTAAGTCGCACAAAATTTCCTCAAGTCGTACAAAATTGCCTTGAGATGCACAGAGTTGCCTTAAGTTGCACAAAATTGTCTTTAGTCGCACAAAATTGTCTTCAGACTCGCAAGTCGCCTTAAGTCGCACAAAGTTGCCGTAAGGCGCACAGAGTTGCCTTAAGTTGCAAAAAATTGCCTTAAGTCGCACAAAGTTACCGTCAGACGCACAAAATTGCCTTGAGATGCACAGAGTTACCTTAAGACGCACAAAATTGTCTTAAGACGCACGAAATTGTCTTCAAACTCGCCGGCAAGTCGCCTTAAGTCGCACAAAATTGCCTTAAGACGCGCAAAATTGTGCACAGAGCTACCTTAAGTCGCAAAAAATGGCCGTTAAACGCACAAAGTTGCCGTAAGACGCACAAAATTGCCTTGAGATGCACAGATTTGTCTTCAGACTCGCAAGTCGCGTTAAGTCGCACAAAGTTACCGTAAGACGCACAAAATTGCGCACAGAGCTGCCTTAAGTTGCACAAAATTGCCTTAAGTCGCACAAAATTGTCTTAAGACGCACGAAACTGTCTTAAAACGCACTTGTAATCATTGCGAAAAGTAGATAGACTGGATTTTACTTTTGGCAACGATATCTGGAATCAGGAATCACTTTATTTGCTCATTAAAAAGTTTTTTTACATTTTTTGAGTGTATTTAATTAATTATAAAATTATTTCTATTTACAATTAAGTCTGTTTCTTTAATATAATATAAATAAATAAATAAATAGAATAATTTTAGTTTAATATAATAGAGCCTAAGGGCTAAGTTAATTGTGTAGTTTTCTAGCTAGCCCCCAGCCTTATTATATTAATACTCTATGAACAGGGTTAAAGAAAAAAAATGAGACATTGAATGACTGAAGAATTGAGAAAAGTAACTGCAACTTGTCTCGCAACGATTTTAGCCTTTGTATGGGGTGTTACATACGGCAATGGGTCGTTTCACAATGGCGTTGCAAGATAAGTTGCGCAAAAAATTGTTAGCGTATAAAATCAACTTTACAGCGACAATGAATCCCAGAGGCCTATTATTCAATATATTCTTTTAAAACTCTCCGTCTGTGGCTTGTGCAACTTTTCCAGTATAAATGTTTTTCTTCTCTCTGCGTTACAGATGTCTGTCCAGGAACTTTCTTCTGTGCTACAGCAACGTCAGAGTTCCAAAGGTTTGCTTAAAATTTCCGAAGGAACAAGAACGAGAGCAGTCGACCCAGAATATATAGAAAATACTGTAGATGAGGCAGAGAAGGAAGCTAACCGTCAACGCTTGGAAAAATGTTTTGTCCCTTTGGTTAAAGAACTGAAGTTGCAGCAAAGTCCAAACGATCAAAAAAGAAGAGGAAGAATCGACAAGAACGTAAAAAACGCATTAGTTTATTACAAGTTTGGAGACAGGCTTGGAAAAATATCTTTTAAAGGACTAGATGTATCGGACATGAAGGTTGTTCGAATAGCTGTTATTGGCCCCACGGGGTCTGGCAAGTCGTGCTTTATAGGTATGTGGTAAATTTTGATGCAGTGTGTATGTATGCAAAACTTTCCTCGTTTGTATGCTTTGTACTTGAATATTTAGTACTTTATAAATTTACATGTTGTACGTTTAAGATTGCTTGGAGCTTGATAAAAATTGTATACGCATACTTAATAAGTGCAAGAAAGGGGAATAACAAATAAACAAGAGACTACAGGTAGCCTTCACTCGTGTTGGTTTCCAACAATTCTGAAAATCACTTCCAGGGTTCCACGGGCCGGGTCTTAAAAAGTCTCATTTTGGTTTCAAGGCCACGAATAAGCTCACAGTTAGTCGTAAAAGGTCTTAAATATCTGTTTAAAAAATGTTTTGTTTATTTGACTCAGTTTTTGAAGATTGTATCAAAATAATGATGAGAGCACCAACTTTCAGTTCAAGTTTTTGTTCCGCAAATATCAAGTAGTCTTAAAATATTTTGGTCAGCAGGTATATGTCCTTGATCATCGATTGTTAAAATCACATTCTCTTGTTTCTGTTTTTTTCTCTTACACTGATCTTAAATCACCTGATCTTTGGTAATAAACAGTTTTGAAAAGGTCTTAAATTGGTTAAACCCTGAGCTACAGGAACCCTGACTTCATTTGACTTCCTGTGTAGTAATTAAATGGAAAGGAGAACGTTAGTTCCTTCTTGACAAGGATTTGAATTTGAATTTAGAGCAAGAAAGGCTTTGCTTTTCATAGTTTTGATAAGGCCTCTTTTATTTATTTTATTAAAAGGGGTTTACTTGCATTGACTGGCATGAATATACGGACCATTTAAATAAATCAAAAATAAGAATTGTCGGATTCAAGTAAACGAGCCAAGGTAAAAACAAACATGACGTTTTTTTCTCGTATTGAAGTGAAGCACTTTAATTTATACCCTTCTTTCCTAGGTACTTGTGAAAGGGCCCTCTTTGGTGAGAAGCGACAGACTTGCTTCGGTCAAGGGTCTGGATCCGAGGGAACTGTCTTACTTGATGAATACATGGGTCGACACTCTTTCCAGATGATTGACACTCGGGGATTTTTCGATGTAAACTCTAGTACTGTGCAAGAATGTCTTAATATTTTGTCGGGGAGGTGAGATCTTAAAATTAGTTTTGCCTGCAAACATATTGTCATTTTGTTGTCACATTCACTGTATCATCAATACAATTATCTTCATACATTTGATTATCATTTTCTTCCATGTAGCCATTTCACTTCAAGGATAGACGAAAATCAAGCATAAAACACATTATTAAAGAGTAGAATGAAAGTAAATGAATGGGGTGTAGGCCAAAATGATCCGTGTGGTGTATGAAAATTAGAATAGAAGAGATGAACTTATAAAAATACGGTGAAGAAAACGGAACAAGACGAGGTAGAAATGAAGAGAATAGAAAAGAACCAAGAGAAAATAAGAGTAGAGAACAGAGTAGAGGAGAAAAGAAGAAAGGAGAATTAGAAAATGACACACGTTTCACCCCGTCATATCAACAGAATTCAAGCTGGTGAGGAAATCTGTCGAAGTGATTGCCAAATAGCGGACGATTACCCAACTGCTTATCTTAATGTTGAACGAGAGGTGTCATTTGCCAAACGAATTCATGCTGTTATAATAGTTGTCAAAGCAAGCGACCCAAAGTTGCAAAGCGGCAGTTACGCAGTAAGAATGAGTACAATCCGCGAGTGCTTGCAGAAGGAAGGTGAGTTAAATCATTAGTAGTTCTATGGTTCCCTCTTTCTATAAACCCGTCGACCGCATATTTTCAAGTTAGTATGTTTTCATAGAGACAGCATGACTTGGTTGTTATTAGGAAGGTAGCTTTACTGCATGGTTATTAGAGAAGCAGTGTGACTGCATGGTTATTAGGGAGGTAGCGTGACTGCATGGTTATTAGAGAAGCAGTGTGACTGCATGGTTATTAGGGAGGTAGCGTGACTGCATGGTTATTAGGGAAGCAGCGGGACTGCATGGTTATTAGGGAAGCAGCGTGACTGCATGGTTATTAGGGAGGTAGCGTGACTGCATGGTTATTAGGGAGGTAGCGTGACTGCATGGTTATTAGGGAAGCAGCGTGACTGCATGGTTATTAGGGAGGTAGCGTGACTGCATGGTTATTAGGGAAGCAGCGTGACTACATGGTTATTAGGGAAGCTTCGTGACTGCATGGTTATTAGGGAGGCAGCGTGACTAAGTGGTTATTAGGGAGGTAGCGTGACTGCATGGTTATTAGGGAAGCAGTGTGACTGCATAGCTATTAGGGAGGCAGTGTGACTGCATGGTTATTAGGGAGGCAGCTTGACTGCATGGCTATTAGTGAGACAGCGTGACTGCATGGTTATTAGGGATGCAGCGTGATTAAGTGGTTATTAGGGAGGCAGCGTGATTAAGTGGTTATTAGGGAGGCAGTGTGACTAACTGGTTGTTGTGGAGGCAGAGTGATAATGGTTGTTAGGGAAGCAGCATGACTAAGTAGTTATTGGGGATGCAGAGTGACTTTGTGGTTGATGGGGAGGCAGTGCAGTACAATGGTTAATCGAGAGAAAGCTTATAGGACTCATTGGTCGGTGCTCTAAGATTCACGCCCTCTGCGCTTGTTGAACTTCTGACTCCTACCAGATGACGTTGTTAATTGTGTTTAGACGGTATGTTGGTTTGACATATTTACAGTGTCAAGTCAATATATTCGTTAATTATATGATTTATGTAACAGTTTTAGGAGGAGATAGAAGAAGATAAACTAAAATATAAATAATGGTTAAAAACGAAACCATATGGTAAAAAGGGCTCAATACCTATGGGCAGAGCTTAAATAAATAAATGAATAAATGCGATCTATCCAGTCACTCCTTCGCTACAGAACTGTGTCATGCAGCGCTGCTGCAATCTTCAGGCGACTGATTTATTGTTAGGAACGACGTTCAATGAAAGGCGGTATTTGCATAATTTTACAATAGGTACAGGTTTAACAATTGTCTCTAGATCAAACAATGGTTGGACAATGGGATAAACAAATACTGGAGAAAAAGAATAAAGGGCATCAATAACAAGTGGGAAAGTTAGTGTTTACATAGTAAATGTTTTTTGCGATGCCAGCATGACGATACTAGTTCATTTCTACTGTTTAAGGAGCTAATTTCTGGATGGCAGATTATAAGAAATTTTTTTGTGTAGGTATAAGTTGCATCTTTTAGTTGTACTTGAATATGATTTGTATTGTTTTATGATTTTCCAGTCTATAGAGAAATTTACATTAAGGTCCTTTAACTGCCAAATGTATTTGCTGAGTTCCGTAGCGTGTTTCTTGTTCGTGTTACGGAATGAGCTAGTGTGGTTATTGTAGCGGACTTTAAATGTGTTTTCGGTGAGGCCGATATAAGTTTCTGTTCCGTTGGTGTCTCTCTTCTGACTGTTGCTTGGTATATGGCGTAAACTAAAATATAGATATATTGGTGTTTTTGTGACAGGCTTCGTCCCGGTGACTGTGATCACATGTGAAGACTCTCTTTCTAGTGTAGAAAATCGAGAGGAAGTGCTATCGGAGGCTTGCGCTGCATCTGGTTCCGCCCGAGAAAACGTTTTCTTCATTACAAACTATACACACGATCATAAAGAATTCTCGCTGACAACAGAACAGTCGGCGCTGGATATAATGTATTCTGTGCTCAAGGTTTCTGAGCTGTTTGTCAAGACCCAAAAAATGCGTTGTAAACGTCGCACGAAACAAATTGTAGCAGCTTCTGCATGTGAAGGTAAATCATTGTTGTGTTCTGGATATATTGCCATATCTGTAGTTCATTGAGTTTCGGAGGTGGTCGGCTTTCGTTGTCATACTTCGAGCTACATTGTATAAATGTAAAAGTTTTTTGGGAAAATTTTGAAGTATATGTGGGAAAGTTTCTGAATGAAAACATCCAATTGGACGAAAAAATATCATTGTAGGGATTGAATAAAATACTTACTGTAATATAACTCTGATAAATGACCTGATTCTTATGAATGAAGTTGATATATGGAAATGCAGACAAAAAAGCGACAAACCATGTACCTCGGCATATAAGCAGGTACTTAAAGAAAAATACCTTGTTGAAAAATAAATTGCAATCGAAAACGAAACTCTAACAGAATACGGCAAACTGGAGCGGCTTTGAAAATAATATAGAGAACAACTCTGTAAATTTGTAATATTGCTAATTATATATATATTACTATGAGTCATCTTCATATTCTAAGCGCAGGCAGAGGACTTTAAATAGTTGAATGCCGGAGAATTATAATTACAAATTTGAAGAAAATTAAGTAATTCCTTTGGGATAAAGAGACAAATGAAAAGCGGAAACTTGTTTGTTCAGAGATGCAATTATAATTCTCCCGCCTTCAACTATTTAAAGTCCTCTGCCTGCGCTTAGATCGAATTTTTACAGCCTGATGATGATCATATTGATCGAAAACGTTTGCGCAATTTTAGCTTAAATTTTTAACAATTGTACTTACCCGATTTTTATCCATATATTTCTATGTATGTGAAAATTAATAAATAAATTTAAAATATACATATATTGTTTTAGTTTCAGAACACTCTTTAAAGCAGTTTTTTAGTGAGTTACAAGAACAGCATGAGTGGGACCTGGGCCGAGTCAATTCCATCGTGACAGAGTTGGCTGAGCAAGAAATTCGCACTGTTGCTGCTCTCAAGGAGTGCTGGGGTGAGATCAAATCCAAACTTGGCATGACATTCGTAATGAGAAAGATTGTGGAGATGAACATGCACTAAACAGGCCGGTTGATCAAAAACAAATCGTTAACCAAAAATAATTTAGAATGTTTTGTTTTCCTTTCGTATGTTTTTTAGCGATTGCACACCTATATTTAAAACGTAAAACTGTCGCGTTCTTTTGTGGCCAAAATAAATGAGGACACTTGTTTCTTTCCATTGTTGTGAACTTTCACATTATTTACTTTATTTGATTGAAAGTAAACAGATCGAAAATCGGATTAGTTTTAAAAACATGAAAACGGGCCAATGTTTTTTGTTTGATTTATTGTTTGATTTTTGGTAAAGGGCTAAGTTCGTACAATACGCCTGAGGCCAATTCTTAGTCGGTGTTTACATAATACCGGATCAAGAGTCATTCCGGAACGAAAATATATTCAGTTACGTGTTTATATAAAAAAGTTAAAAACGAATTCGTACCGGAGCGACAACGACAAGCTTGGTAGCGTGAAACCGAACTTTTAAAAGTGTAGTGCGCACGCTCTACTCGTCTCAGTCTTTTGGAAGTCTGGCTTCGCAGCCATTTTTGTAATGGTATGAGCTCGTACACTCTTTACATGATATATGGGAATGAGAACCGGGATGAGTTCATTCCGGAATGAGTCAATCTGGTATGATAATTTTTGAAGTATCATGTAAACAAATGCAGCGGTTAGTATGGAACCGGGACGAACTCGTATCGGAATGAATCTCGATCCGGTATATCATGTAAACACCGCCTTATTTAATCATACTGTAAACGCTCTACTAAGTCCCCGTGGGGATAATTATTAAATTTTGTGCCCTGTAGAGGGGGGCTTATTTAGAACTCGTTGAAAGACAAGGACAGAATTACACTGTGGCGCTTGAAATGACACGCAGTTTTAATAACAATTAAGAACTCCAGCGTTATATGACGAACACTATTTAAAAACTAAAACAGATAAAATTAAAGAAATGTTTGTATACACTGGAATTTGCCAACGTGCCAAGGTAATGCAGGTAGAACAGCAAATAAATGAAAAACAAATCTTGTGTGAAAAGGGCACTAACGTAAAAATTGAGTCGTTCACATTATTACAAGACAGACAGACGAGTCTTCTTTTCTTTGCTCAGCAGTACACTTTATTCCTTCTCTCTATTGCTAACTAAAAACTACACATTCTATACACTTTTCATCACTTTTTAGATATTACGAGCAATTTTCTCATCGTACCGGATTCCAAGCATTATAGCTAACTAGATGGGCTTAATGAACTTTTCTTCAGCAGAATTATAATTAATCAACAGTTCGTAAACTTGCAAACTACGACCATAAACCTAAAGGCTATTGCGTTACTTCAAATAATTATTCAAATTCTGTGTTTAGTTATATATCTCGATTCCGAAAATGTTCTACAGCATTTCCTAGCTTAATGAACAAATAGGCAGCGATTATTCGAAATTCTATAAGGTAAGATACAGAAATCAGTCGTTCTGATTACTCAGTAAAAGTCACAATTGTTAATGAACTAAGCCGGGGGGGGAGGTACTCCCAAAAAAATTGGGTAGGTGTGTGCCGCCCACTTCCCAAAACCCTTAGCCTGTTTAAGACCAAAATATTTGATTTTCCGTACCCTATTTATAAGGCAAATGGCTAAAATCGATACCCTATTTATGCCAAAACAGCTGAAAAACCACAAATGGCAAAAATCGATACCCTGTTTCTGACAAAAACGGCTGAAAACCATACCCTGTTTATGAATTTAGGTTGAAAAAGTAGACCCTATCGGGCGGCACATACC
>JAOCPT020613973.1:0-10063 GCA_026546935.2 Palythoa grandiflora
TTGGAACAGTTTACAGGGATTTTTATAGTTCTTGTAAATATCTGAATGATTGTCTACAATGAATTAACTGCTACTCAGTGAAGCTCACTCAAATACCAATCTTCCAAACGCAACGAATTTGTGTAAGCGTTTCATTTTTTAAAGTGAAGCTTTTTAAACTTTAAATATTCCATTCCTCCGATTTCGCTTGCCATCGCTAACCTGGCCAAACAAAAGATGCAAGCTTGATATATCAGAATTTTGAAGTGCATTTATATTATACAAATGGAACTTGCCAACGCATAAAGACTTCAACAGGTAGAGAGCCATAACAAGCTACACGCATTTTTTTTATAAGAACGACTTTGAACGAGGCTCAAATTTGCCAAAATTTAAGAACAATTTAAGAACAAACTCAGGCTGGGGCTTAATAACTAGGAACGTTTTTGTGGTAGAAAATTGACTAAAACTTCAAGCGAAACAGGATAAAACATACAAAGTTTCACAGTAAAGACTGCTCAACAAACAATGAAGGTAGTTCGCCTCTAAATTCAGCCGTACAGTACATGTATATGTGTGGTGCAAGGCATTTCATTTTCCAGTGCCTTGTTTTATTTTGTTTTTTCTTCATCAGAAACCGCTCGCAGAAATAAGAACAAATTGAGGCCGAAATCGCCGAAGAATTAAGAACAATGAGCCTCAGCAAAATTTAGTGGTTCTTATTAAAAAAAGTGTGTAGTAGCAGTGCGCGCCACAATTTTTGTCGGTACGCGTCACCATTTTTATTCGAGCCGTGCCAACATTCGGTGAAGGGTAAATGGAGATTAATTTCCTAAAAAACACGTTTGGCCGGATTTAATATTATTTTCGTCCTGTAAACTGGGAGACTGTTGTGCAAGGGAACACATTCAAAGTTCATTCACGTACAGTTATTGTTACTCATCAAGACAACATGAATAAAAGGGCAACTGAAGGAGGACAAAAACTGTTCAGAGATAACAAGGGGCTGCTCAAATGAAGATTTAGAAATAATGTATTTTTTGCAGCATTGGAACTCAATGTGAAGTGAGCAACGAGATCAATCTTTTAAAAAAAAGTTTCAAATTGAAATCTGCACAGACATCTATATTAGCATTTATATTTGAGAGATTGCGTGTATTTCCAAAGTTGGATAAAGAGCTAGGTTTCCACTGGACCTACAGCACAGAGATCGATCGTGTTTAAATATGAAGAAAATTTTATTTCAGTCATTAAGATAACGGGGTATTATTAAAGTTAATTTTGATCTTATCGTTATTAAATTTGTCACAATTTTGTCCTCTTTGTACTACGCCTTCTGTGAAATGTGGCGTATGCTGCAGATTTTTAAACTCCGTGTAACAGTTTCAATTATTTTCCTTAATTTTTACTAACGATTACCAGTTACTGTGCTCACTTCGTGTGTTCCGGTCTCCTTCTAATATGCTCTGCACTTGGTGCTGGATTTTATGGAGCCGAAACCAAATGTGTAACACAGTCTAGGTTGATTACTGATTAACAGTAGATATCAGCTAATGCCTGTACTTGACGCTTAAAATCGACCTTTTAACTTAATCCACAGAAGTTTTAGGTTCCAGATTCAAGATTCCACTGTTCCAGAATGTTACAATTCCAACCTTTTGGAATTTAGATTCTATGCTAAACGCAAATAAATGGATTTCAGAATTCTGCATTTCTAAAAATCAGCATTTGGGCAGTTTTTGTTTCGTTCACTTCTGTAAACAATTTCATCGGTTTTTCAATATGTTTTTTTTATCAATGGATGGATTCTGGATTCTGCGATTGTAGATTCGGGATTCCAACAGCGAAATTTTGATGAATTCTTGATTCTGGATTGATCTGTTACATGTGACATTGTTCAATTCAAATGCTTTTAAGCAAGGAGGTGATTCAATCAACACAATTTTAATATTCCTTCAAAAGTTTTATCTATTAATTTTTGGGGCTGAAAAACTTATAGTTGATTGTATCTATGAAGATTATTCTTGTGACCAACGATAGATTAACAAATACAAATAAACCCAGGGACTGCCCGTTTTATAGATGGAAGACAGACTATCACTTTCTATATATGTATGTATTCGTAAACAATAATTTGTAATCATTCGCGATTCTTCCATCTTACTTCTAATCCAGAAGAAGTTTACCGATAAAACTTGGTGCTTAGGCTTCAAAGTTTGAATTTTTTGAAAAATCAGTTTTTTGAAGATCAGGTCGACAATATAACTTAAAGCAGAAAGAAAAAGTTGACACAACGTCAGGAGCGAGAGGTAGGGTAGAAATAGTCCATGAATCGACGGGTTTGGATAAACGGGTTCAGATTTCGGATCAAACAAAAACTTCAGTAGACTTGCTGATCCCAAAAAACGTAACGGATTCGGATTTTGCAAGAAATGAACTGTGGAGTTTGGATAAAAAGCGTTATTCTATATGGTATTACCTTTTAGTTGTGATGGGTCGGTTTTAAATGACCGAGCAGGCTTTGGGGAAATGTGCAAAATATGAATATATTAATGTTGGACAGTCTCAGGTGGAGCGTCTCTTCGGCGTCACGGCTTCAAACTCCTGATACTTTGCCTAAATCGAAAGACACTTTTGGGGAACTATTATCGAAAATATTATGAAATTTTACTGGAAACAAAAAGTTTTTATAAGATCAAGAAAATGTCAAAAACATGTGTTTAACTTAATTAGATATGCAAATTTCAAGTGAAGGGAGTTCGGCGTAGTCTTACCACAACGTGCCGTCACGAAAAGAAACAGTAACGGTTTAGTTTAGTTTATCAAAGAATTCATAGCTAGTAAGTGTTTGAGGATTTGATGGTTTTTATTGCTTCTTTAAAAACAACGATATCAAGACTTTTGGGACAAGGCCAAAAAGTGTAAATTTGGAGGAATAATAATCATCGTGGTACTGTATGTCCAATATTAAGTTGTTTCAAACCTTTCGATGCTCTAGCCTTTTTATTTTATTTTTATCAAATAAAATTTTGGGGTAATTTATATACGTGCACACGAAATTAAAGATCCCGACTCTTTGCAAAGACAATAATTGCATAATTGTGCTATTTAAAATTGAATCTTTAGAAGCGCGTCTTTTGATCTCACGCTATTCGGTACAGGTGCTCATTTTATTGACTACCTTCTGAACTAATGTTGTTTGAGCTTAATTCTTTCGGAATTATTAAATTTCCGGAGAGATCTGCTCGGGACCCGTCTTTCTTTATACATTGATGTCTGTTTAAGGTTAACTGAAAATTGAAAAAGCAAATATTGTTTTATTGAAAATGATCTTTTACATTTCAAAAAAAAATCAATATCTAATATCGTTTGCGAGGTTTTGCAAAATGAATATTTTTTCCGGCAATCTGGTAGCTACACGGTTCATTTTTCAAACGCTGTTTTCTCGGTTCCAGTTCTCGCACAAATGAGGGTTGTAAACTGAAAAAGTTAATGTTTTGCGACGAAATTTGGCACAATTGTAGTGACTTATTTAAAGAACAAAAGGGTGTCAGCAGATTTAAAAAGAAGACCAGGTTGACTTATTTCTATAAATAAATACAAAAAATGATTGGCTTTAACAATCAAAAATCGCCGACACAGTTTTAATCGTCATACTTTGAAGAAATTAAAAAGGTGACAAACTTTAGCAGAAGTTAAGAACTAAGTTCGGCAGTATTAACTTTTTAAAGCAAAAAAAAAACGGACAAAAAGTAGAGCTTCAGTTCGTCCTTACGATAACGAATATAATAAAATAATTTTCATATTCATTTAGAGAATTTCGTAATCTTTCCAGTTATATACGGGTTTATAGGTTTGTTATTGATATCAAGCGAGATATCGTATGAAAACTAAAAATACCGCCTGAGGTGTTCCGTGACCTTAACACAAACTTTATTAATTTTGCGTTTTAGATGTAATATTTTTCTGAATTAATTTACAGAGTACTGAAACCATTTAGAAATGTAATTTTCATCTTTTGTTAAAATCTATAATTGCTACTTTTAGTAACAACTACTCAGCTCCGACCATTTGTGGCAATGTTTACAGTACAGCAGTCAGAACGTCTATTATTATTGTTTACCCATTAATTTAAGGCTAAGCGGTCAGTCACAACAATAATCTAAATTTAAAACTACTTAACCACCTGGTATCTTGTTTGGCCGGTTACCTATTACAACCTGATTAGCTGCTAAAAGATATTTCAAAACATATTAATTTCGAGTTACTCTATACGAGCGTCAAAATATTACATTAGATTTTGAAACTTAAGTATTAGATTTTCAAACTTAAATACAAAAATGAACGTTCTAATAGCGATTTCATACTACTGACATATTTTTAGTGCGTAAAAAAACTTTTTGAAGGATCTGCTTTTGAATTTTAATTGAAATATAAAATAAAACGGTTGTTATGTTTCCAAACATAAACGTTGCTATGGTGACAAAACAATGATCACAACAGCTGATATTTTAAAAGAGTATATTTATTTAGCCAAGCCTCGATTTGGTGATCGAAATGAAAGGTCTTTAAGCAAAGAACTGAGCTGTAGAACGCAGAAGAAGAAACGGTTTGGTATTGCAAACATGAAGCCAGCTTTGCTACAAAGTATAATCTGCTTGAGTTTATGGGCGCTGGCAACTCTTCCAAACAGTTGGTCAGTGGAAGCTGCCGAAAAGGATTCATTCCGCCAGGCATACTTTATGGAGCACAGACATTCTTATCTGGCTGTAGAAAAGGTGATTTACTAAATAGATTCATTTTAAACTTTTTAAGAATCTAACACGCTAGCTGTAATTCAACGCAAACTATATAGTGATTCACGGTGGTCTTGTTGGCGAGTAGTAAGATCTCTGCCTTCTAACCACAAGGTCCCAGGTTCAAACCTGGCTCAGCCGAGTGTTGAACATTTGTGTGGCCTTCTTTTCCGCCAAAGTTGAGTCAGCTTTCCATCCTCCCGAGGTCGTTAAAATGAGTACCAGCTTCTGCTTAAGCTGGGGCTAACCTATGATGGATTGGTGTCCCGTCCAGGGGGAGTCAATGACTCTAATCCGCTTTACCTTACAGAAACCGAAGATGCACACCGGCTCTAATGGGTCATTTAGGGTGGTTAAAGGTTTTAGCTTTATATAGTGACTCACGTTTGTTATTTCGTTAACGGATTCAAAAGAACATCTACGTAATGCTTTGAGGAGTAGCTCTTTAAATATTTGTCCTAAAAACTTACACAACTAAGTTTGATCCTTTAAGTTCGAATTTGATTAACATATAATACCGTCTTCGCTTTTACATTTTCTTCATTTCAGGTCCTACTTGGGTGTGTCAACTATATTTTAAGTTGTTTTTAAAATCTTATTCAGTTCATACATACTCTTAACTTACTTCGGTGAGATTTGTTTTTAAAAAATTTTAGTAAAGGTTTAGTCATCCTCTTTGACTCCCGAATAACTTTAAGAAAACTTTAACAATTTTTAAATGCCAATTTATATGGCCTTCGGGTAAATATTTAACTCTTCCCGTACGTTTGGGCAATTTGTTAACTCCAAAGATAATTATTTAACAATTTCAAAGAATTATGATAAATCTATTGATGTAAGTTATACAAACAGTTTTGATAAATTTTATAACAAAAGTAGAAAATATGCATTGCTCTAAAAAAACAAGCTTTCTTTTTATTTGTCGTATATAGTAATAAAGATTTGTATCATTTAATTGTGTTTTTGCAAACTGTGTAAGTTTTGAGACCGTGGAAATGAGACTTAAAATACTTTTTTCATATTTCGTGATTCTGTTACAAGATTTAGAAGTATATATCTCGCTTCAGATTGCTGAGTTAATGGCACACGATTTTCAAGGTTGCGCCTTAACGTGTCTCAGATACCACAACTGTTTCTCAATCAACATGGCAACACAACCGTCCGACGCGAGTGGACACTTCTACTGTGAATTCCTTAGCACCGATAAATACAACGCCTCAGATAACTTCACAGCCAACCCGAACTTTCATCATTACAGCATTGAGGTGAACATTTTATTCTATTTATAATAAACTGTTCAACTTTAAGATTAATAAGTTAGAAATGGGACTTAATGGACATTAATTAAACACCTGAGTGAATGATAGTGAAATCAGGAAATATTTTGCTAAATTATTTTTCATTCCGTTTTATAGAGCTGCTGGTAAGCTACAGGAAAAACGATAAATAAGCATTTTCGGAGCAGATTCCTTTTTCTTCCCGTGAAAAATGTTCTGAGGCTCCGCAATCGAAGATTTTGTTTTTCAGATTTTGCTAGGAAATACCTTAAACTGACTTTTTGTTAATGCATGCCGAGAGTATATAAAGGATATTACACCGGGGCGCGAAGATGAGAATTTTATTTTCGGGTGGAAAACAATATCATGGCCTAAAGTCATATTTGATAATATTTGCCAGAAAAAGTTTTTAAACCACAAGAATAAATTTAGCGATGTCAAACATATATCAATGTATGTTGTTCAGCAGAAAGAAACAAATGATGTCGGATGTATAAGTTTAACCTCAAAAACGAAAGCTGGCAATTGAAAATATAAAGTTTTTAAAAGATATAGTTTATTTTTGAAACTATAATTTACAAATGAAAAGTTTTAAAACTCACTTGTTTCCTTCGCCGTCGCCATATTACACAATTTTCTTTATAAGATCCAGTAAATTTTTCCGAGGCTCATTATTCTTTTTTTTTGGCGACTTCAGCTTCAATTTGTTCTTAACATACTGATTCTTATTTCTGTAAGCGTTTTTTATTGAAACAAAAACAAATGAAACAAGTTATTGAACAATGAAACACCAGAATTTCGAGGCGCACTAGTACTAACTTTATTGTTTGTTGAGCAGTCTTTACATTGAATCTTTTTGGTTTATGCTGTATCGCTAAGTTTTAGTCAATTTTCTACCACAAAAATTTTTCCTTGCTATCAATGCTCAGCCTGAGTTTGTTCTTAAATTGTTCTTAGATATTGGCAAATTTGAGCCTCGTTGTTCTTATAAAGTTGTTTTTATAAGTTAGACCGTATGTGATCGCTATTGCTACAAGAAATGGATCTTTCGACTTAAAAAAAACTAGGAATTCGAAGTTTTTAACATAACACTTCTCTGCTTTTCTGGACAAAGCGCACTTTAAAAACATATTAAGATTTTTGTAAGCGATATTGCAATTGTCTTACCAATAAAATCACAATTGATTTGCAAGAACATTTGGTGCACCTTTGTTTCTCAGTCTCTAGATTTTTTTTCCAATATTTTATTCCGGCTAGTTATTCCCTTTCAGTTGCTTATTTCAAGTTACTATGGAAATATATTGGTTTGTTTATCATTACGGAAGTTTCGTTTGTATGCACCTGGCTTCTTTCATTTTCCAACTCATTAATTTCTCCTTGAGTTTTTCCCCATTTTAAAGAATGTTCTTTTTCTAGTCATGTACACGGAGGCGTTCTTTGAACAATTTGTGCATGGATATGCTTATTGAATAGCTACTCCACCATTAGATTTTTTATATCATGCATCTTACTATCAGTATGTTTTGTCGTCCTTAGTTATCAAATTAATTTTCTCTATGTGTGTCCGTTGTCTATTTACCTCAAATCTTTTTCTCAGTTTTCGCTGGTAATGACAATTACGAGAATCTTATAGCAACAATTTATTTTCAACCATTTCACTGTTACTTAATGCGTTATTCATTTCGTAACCGATTCATCTCTTGGGTCTACAAAACTTAACAATCCTGGCTACGCCACCAAAGCACACGGAAACCATCCGTGGTGCACGGCGACATGCCCAGATCGCGGTAAAACACAGAGAGGAAAAGTGGTAAAAAGTGGAAATAGCAGGAATAGCGGAAATATTGGTACAAACGGCGATAGCCAAAACAACCTGAAATATACAAAAAAAGAAGGGAAAGTATTGCATTAAATTCTGAATTTTTGAAATGCGGATGTCAACAACATGAAAATTGATAATTTTCAAACTGTAATTTGGATACAAATTTCTGGGTTCTTGTAACAAAAAGCTGAGTGTATCGTAATGTTATGTTCCAAGCAACCATCTCGAATGAATTAAATGTAAAAATATCTGTATTGACCATTGTTTGTGTCACTTTTCCCTATTTTGACAAATTCTGTGATTCGTCAAACTTGCAACACTACTTTCTTGTTGGCTTACTTAACTGGTGTTGTATGTGTCATTTTTCTGTTAAGCATCGTTTTTGCCCTTATATCGCAATACCGATACTGCTTTGTTGAAAAACTGGAAAAGAGCGTTTTTTCAAATTTCAAAAACCAGTTTCAAAGAAGATTTCAGCAGGACCGCTTTCAAACAATTACATTAAAAATAGATATAAAGATTGTTGAAATGCCGTAGCTTAAATTTTGTTTAAAATCGACTTTTTGCTACTTATGCCAAATTTAAGGCTCCATTATTTCTCCTGTTTATTTGTTCATACCCGATTGTAATTTCAGTGTTTCCCATTGTTCTACCTATTATGTTGTCACTTCTAGTTATTTCCGCTTTTTCCCTTATTTTTTTCGTTCATTTTCGGTTATTTAAGCTATCTTTGCTTTTTACTACTTTCCGTTCGGCGTTTTACCGCGACCCTGATATGTGTACTGTCGTAATTGTAATAATCGTCACGCTTTGTAATAGACTTAACAAACTTTGTAATAAACTTGTCCCACATTGTTCCATAAATAGCTACCTGTTATTACAAAGTGCGACAGCTATTTTATTACAAAGTGCGACGATTTTTTATTACAAAGTGCGACAGCTATTTTATTACAAAGTGCGACAATTTTTTATTACATAGTGCGACACGTTTATTACATAGTGCGACAGGTTTTACAAAGTGCGACAAGTTTATTACAAAGTGCGACAAGTTTATTACATAGTGCGACAGGTTTTACAAAGTGTGACAAGTTTATTACATAGTGCGACACGTTTATTACATAGTGCGACAGGTATTACATAGTGCGACAAGTTTATTACAAAGTGCGACACGTTTATTACATAGTGCGACAGGTATTACAAAGTGCGACACGTTTATTACATTGTGCGACACGTTTATTACATAGTGCGACAGATATTACATAGTGCGACAGGTATTACAAAGTGCGAAAAGTTTATTACATAGTGCGACAGGTATTACAAAGTGCGACAAGTTTATTACATAGTGCGACACGTTTATTACATAGTGCGACAAGTTTATTACAAAGTGCGACAAGTTTATTTCATAGTGCGACAGGTATTGCAAAGTGCGACAAGTTTATTACATAGTGCGACACGTTTATTGCATAGTGCGACAGGTATTACAAAGTGCGACAAGTTTATTACATAGTGCGACACGATTATTACATAGTGCGACAAGTTTATTACAAAGTGCGACAAGTTTATTACATAGTGCGACAAGTTTATTACAAAGTGCGACACGTTTATTACATAGTGCGAGGATTTTTTATTACATAGTGCGACACGTTTATTACATAGTGCGACAGGTTTTACAAAGTGCAACAGGTTTTACAAAGTGCGACAAGTTTAGTACATAGTGCGACAGGTATTACAAAGTGCGACAAGTTTATTACATAGTGCGACAGGTATTACAAATTGTAATAATCGTCGCACTTTGTAATAAACTTAACAAACTTTGTAATAAACTTGTCCCACATTGTTCCATAAATAGCAACCTGTTATTACAAAGTGCGACGATTTTTTATTACAAAGTGCGACAGCTATTTTATTACAAAGTGCGACGATTTTTTATTACATAGTGCGACACGTTTATTACAAAGTGCGACACGTTTATTACATAGTCCGACACGTTTATCACATAGTGCGACAAGTTTATTACCAAGTGCAACACGTTTATTACATAGTGCGACAGGTATTACATAGTGCGACAAGTTTATTACAAAGTGTGACAAGTTTATTACATAGTGCGACACGTTTATTACATAGTGCGACAGGTATTACAGAGTGCGACAAGTTTATTACATAGTGCGACACGTTTATTACATAGTGCG
>JAOCPT020614049.1:0-10063 GCA_026546935.2 Palythoa grandiflora
AACAGTTTTATAAACAAACCAATACCTGCAGAAGCATCTGACGCACAATTGTACCTTTTGCATTTTGTCAGTGTAGATTCAATTTCAGGAATTTTTTTTTTCTAGGGATTGCTTTAACTGGAAAGCTGAAGAAGCGCACAATTGTTTTGGTGGCGTGGTTGTGTGCTGGAAAAATATATGTTCTACCCTGGAAAACTCATGGAATTTTGTTATCGTTAGTCAGTGAGAACCATGACGAAATGAACAGCACAAAGCCATGAAATATTGTGGAAGGTCGTGAAAAATCATTTAATTTCAAAACTTCAAAAGAGTACGTCTAACCCTGTAAACGAATAAACACCATGGCTAAAAAATGTTGCTCTATTTATGAAAAGTTGTTAGTCATTATGGTTGCAACGTTTGTTTTATTTCCTCATCATTAGTTACATACAGGGCATTACCTAAAGAATAGGACGCATAACCGCGTGAACTCGGGCTTCGAATGTAGTAAAACATAAATTTAAATTTTATAAATTTATGGTACTTTTTTTCTTAAACATCGGCCTTATTTGTTTTTCTTCAATCCGGCAAACTCCGAATTTCTCACAGATCTGTTATTAAAACCTTTTTAACCCCAAGCAGGACAAATGTTGTATCGGTAAATTCTCCCAACCGAACCCTATACTTTCCATATTAGAAATTGGGAGAATTTTGCTTTGTAACTTCTGCATATTATTCCACTTGATCAATTCCTTAATTAATCAATTTTTAATATTACGGTGTTAAAGCTAAAAAATCATCAAATTGTTTCTATAGAAACACCGACGCAGCATCCGATTTTATACCATTTATATTGTTTTGGTTGAGTTATGTATGTAGAACGACCGCTGACACCTAGACACAGCATAAGCATAAAACGTGAGTGCGAAAGCCAATCAAGAATTGCTGACACCGTTTTGGCAATCAAGCTGTTAAGAGGAAGGAATGATAACAAATGATAGTTTAGCACACTTCGCAAAGGAAAACAAATTGTCGCCAACAATATGTTAAATATCGCCGTAAAAAGAAAATATCAGAAAAGTGATTTAAACCATCTATTAGATAATTTCGTTAAAGGCGATGTGGTTGGCGCAGTGGTAAGCCGCAAGGTCCCAGGTTCGATTCCCGGCTCAGCCGAGTGTTGAAAATTTGCGTGACATTCTTTTCCACCAAAGTTGACTCAGCTTTCCATCCTCCCGAGGATGGTAAAATGAGTACCAGCTTCTGCTGGGGGCTAACCTGCGATGAATTAGTGTCCCGTCCAGGGGGAGTCAATGACTCTTATCCGCTTAACACTACAGAAACCGGAGATAAGCGCTGGCTCCATTGGGCCGCTTTGGCTCGTAAAAGGATTTAGCTAGCTTTGAAAAGGTTGTGACCATAGAGAATTAAATCGCAGGTGCAACATGTTTTTATTATGCTTATGCATCAAATTTTACAGGGTACTGAAGAATTCAGGTTTAATCCAGCATGTCGTTCTGACCCATTTCAAGTTCAGTTCGGTGATTAAATGCGCGTTAGACCCAACATGTTTTGAAGCTATTATATGTTGGAGTTGTTAAAAATGAAAGTATATGGGCCATGTGTTTAGCTATTAACAAAAGCAACCAAAACATGATATTTCCTCTGTGGCAGCACATTCATTGCAAAACAATTGAAAAAAGGGAAGAAGCAAGACAGGAAACACGTTTGGAGCAATTTTGCATGAATTATCACCCTCACGAAATGGTGGTTGTTAAAAGACCACTTTTACCCTTGCCGAAGTTATTTAACAAATAGATTCCATGTTTGCGTGCGTCTGTTCCCTAATAGATAACAGATGACGTCAAACTGTGGTAAGAACAAAAAAGTGTGTCACTGATGTTCTTACCACAGTTTGACGTCCTCTGTTATCTATTACTGAACAGACGCAGAAAAACATGGAATCTATTTGTTTTATATAAGAAAATTAAAAAGTTTGTAATGGTGACATCAAGCGTACATCTGTCCTCTCAGAGATCATAGGCGAGAACCAATCGAAATGGGAGAATAACGTGGGCTATTATATAATACTTGTTATGATTTTTTTCATATTTCCTATAATGAGGTATAATCAAAGGCGGCAACATAAAAGAGCTCAAGAAAAACTGAATGAATTAATTTTTGTATCTCGTGACCATTTTAAATTTTGAAAACAATTACTCCAGTATTACGTTTACCCAGTTGTCCATCACAGGCGAGACACGAGATACATATTATTAATTAGTGCAATGCACGTTGATCCAGTATCAGGCAAAGTCTGTTCTCAAGTAATTTGCTATTGTCGAGTCTTACTTGAATTTTGATTTTTGAGAACTTTTACTCCGATGAATTAGGGGTCGTTCACAATTTTCGACATCTATATAAGCTTACAAAACGGACTTTGGGGGAGAGGTTCGTGACCAACGTACGCTTTTGGGTTCATAAAAAATGTCGATATGTTTTGCATCCGCGAGTTTTAAAAATGAACACAAACAAGTAATGTTTAGCAATATTTAACCCTGTTCCAAAATATTTTTATTGAATCAACGCGTCGACGATTCAGAAGGAAGTAGACCTGGAGCAAACGAGTAAATGGTTTTGAACAATAACAATAACAATAATATTTTAAAACAACATCATATACAATATTCATATTTCTGGCAATATCATATACAATATTCACATTTATATTTCTATTTTTGTGGTGTCGATAAAGCATGAAACTACAATAACGAAGCACATTTGCATCGTAAACCTCAAACGATACTAAGCAAGTTTCAAGCTGCAAAACGTTTCACTGAAAATTCTTCAAACGAATGATTTTTGTGACGAACATTTTGCGATTTGATCAAAATCCAAATCAAACAATTTCTCAATTTCTTCGTAACTTTTTTTTTGCTGCGATATATTACCTCAGATTTCTTTTAGAAAGAGCAAACCAATTTGCCCTAAACCTCAGAACGTTAGGGAAACATGCCAAAATACTCAATGTCTTTATTGCTCTCATGGATGATATCCAATTGTTCTAACGTTGCACAGTAGTAAAGCTGGAGTTCACGACTTGTCTAGTTTAGATTGATATTCTCCGCTCTGTTTTCGATGTTTCTGGAGAAAAACCGCCCCATAACGCGTCTCAGTTCGCCTCGGTACTCCTTACAGAAAATGAAATAAAAGCACGGATTTGTAGCACAGTTTGTATGACCTAACCAATATAATAATATAAGTAGATAAGAAAAGGGAAGAGTCCATATAGGGTCGCTCCTAACGCAGTAATGAGCAACGTGCGTTGGAAACCAAGTGAAGGCAAAGGTGGTTGTCATGGTGATCAACATACAGGTGATTTTCTTGGTGTGGTTTCTTCTTTGTCTTTCATTCCGTTCAGTTCTGATTCCAGGTATTTCTCTTAACCACAAAAAACGGACAATACGAAAGTAAAGAAATGACATAACAATTACTGGTAATGCATAAAGCAGCACGAAGTAGCAGATAAATTCCGCTTTTCTAAGTTTTTCTGCCACATCTTTATCTATATCTAAATAGACTGGGCCGCATAACAAGAGTTCTTTTACTTGGGCAGTACCTGACACAGTGTTCATTCTAATTAAAGGGAACCATGTACAAGCTATAGACATTAATAAGATACCCAAAATGACCTTCACAACGCTCTTTCTTGTCATCGATCTTTTTACGTTTGGAACGATTGCCAGATACCTATCAACGGCCATGGCAGTAAGGCTGAAAATGGAACAGCTGAGGAAAAATGTAACCGCAAACATGGAAAATTTGCACAAGAATGTTCCAAATGCACTTGGAAACCACAAATGTCGAACAAAAATAAATTTCACTGCAAGTGCCATCGTGGTAACAGCGTACAGTATATCACTAACGGCCATGTTGATTACCATCACGCTGAATGGTCCTCGGCCAGCCGCGAGCAGTTTGCGTGCAACGTGAATGACAAAGCAGTTTCCCACAACAGCCACGAGGAAGAAAATAAGATAGGCCAGGGTGAAACCAATTTTTTCAGTGACGGAAAAAGGTTTAGCATTATGCCATGTTCCATTAGCAAGACTTGAGCCGTTCATCTTTAACTTTCTAGCAGTATTTTCAAGGAAGTGAAACCAGAGCGGAAGACCGCTGCGTGCGTTAGCCTGTGGTAAGGGCGAGTGCTGCCACGGCTTAAGTTGATTGCCAAAATAAAATTACAGCGCTGTCAGTTTCAACGTAATTTGCATAAAATATTACTTATGCAAATGAATTTGACAGCCTTTCTAAAAATTTTCATTACATTGACAAAATTGAATTTTTCGTATTCAGAGAAGATGACGTTTTGAAAGTAATATCCATTCATGAAATCCTAGACTTGCTACAAGGTGGCTTTTTCCGCGGACAAAAAAATACTAAACGGGTCGTAAAGTGAAAGGTGAAACTTTTCTTTAATTATGTTAAAAAACCTATCAAAAACGTAAAAGCACATGGCGATACGCGTGTTAACAATTTTAAAAACCTTGAGACGCTTTCTTGTTGGCGTCGGCGGTCTTCGGCAATAGCTATTACCGAAAAACGCTGACGCAAACCAAAAAGCATTACAGGGTTTTTAAACAAAATTTCAATGAACGAAGAGAAAAGATGAAAAAAAAAGAGACGACTTACTTTTTGGTGTAAAGCAACCGTAATAAAAAGATTATTAGTTTCTAAGCTAGTTTATATTTTCAGCCCCCTTAAAAGCGATAGTCAATATATAAAAGCATTCAAAATTACCTTATTAACTTTCCTTTTAACGATAAAGGCGACAAAGTTAAACGAATTGAAATGATAAATTATTACACTGAAGGAGATTTCAAAATTATTTATCTAGAAAGGTTCGGTAGAAGTTTCAAAATAATGTGGGAACACGAATATCTGAACAAAGATAATAACAGAAAATTGAAGCTTTTATTTAATTCTCATTTTAAATCCTATGGAGGAAAACAATAGATCTGGGGGTTAAGTTTGGGCAAACCATTTAACGACAAAAGAAATAATACAATTCACCGCATTTTATTCATGAAGTAAGGTTTAATTCTAAAGATAACTCATAGATATGATAGTTTAAGCGTGCGCCCCATTTTATTTATTAAGTTATTTATGACTTTAGAAAACAAAAGAAACAATTTATTCATAAAAAATGCCGTCATCCTAAGATAATTTATACTAGTAACGGGCTTCCTGTGGCATGCCCGAGACTAAAAATGGGCTTTCTAAATCATAAATGCAGTTCATACATTCACAATTCGAACACTCGTAAACATGTGTTAACAATTTTAAAAACAGTCGGCGTCAGCGGTCTTTGGCAATAGCTATTAACAAAGACCGCCGACGCAAACCAAAAAGTGTGTCAAGGTTTTTAAAATTATTAACACACGTAACGTCATGTACGTTTATGTTTTTGATAGGCTTTTTAACATATTTAAAAAGTTTGTTACCTCATTGAATAGATGGAACTTTAATGTAAGCCGTAAGATTTTGATTCTAAGTGCTAAAATATTTTATTTTCATAAACAAATTGCGTTTATTTCAGGGAAAGAATTTTAGTTCCAGAAATATTACTTGTTCAACTTTCACTTTACGAACCGTTTAGTATTTTTTTTCGTTCGCGGAAAAAAGCTACCTTGTAGCAAGTCTAGGATTTCATGAAAGGATATTACCTTCAAAACGTCATCTTCTCTGCATACGAAAAATCCATTTTTTGTCAATGTAATGAAAATATTTGGAAAGGCTGGCAAATACATTTGCATAAGTAATATTTTATGCAAATTACGTTCACACTGGTACCGCTAGCTATAATTCTTCTTTCGTTAGCAAACAATTTAAGCCGTGTCAGCACTCGCTATTAGCAAAGGCTAACGGACGCAGCGGTCTTTCGCTCTGTTTTCACTTCCTTGAAAATACTTTTAGAACGTTAGAGATGAACAGCTCAAGTCTTGCTAATGGAACAAGACATAATGCTATGGGCGTTACTAAACAGCGAAACCAGACACCAGAAAACAGAAACCAAAAAAGAAAAATGAGAAATCAGCAATTAGCAACCAGAAACAGTACTCTACAGATATATTAAAAATAGAAATGCAGAAGTTTGAGTCGAAAAGTCTCAAATTTAAAGTTAAGTTTAAAAACATGCACTGTCATTGAAAACGAAGACATTCCGCAGGCGGTCAACTTAACTCAAGTCAGGCTTTCAACTTTATTTTTTACTTTCGACGTTTGCCAGTTCTTTTAAATGATATAACTGTAGACAAGCCAAATTATTCAGTTGTACCTGTAGACAATATTTAATTGAAAAAATCGAGCTCAATTCCGGCTTGTTTGTAAAGGTTACTTGTTTTGTTTACATTTCCCCCCACTTATCCAGTCACAGACGACCGCAGTCTCCGATGACACAACAACTTTAAATTTTTACTTTGAATTATGACTTCTGTTCAATAGCAGAAATACTCCTAGTTAGATTAAAAAAGAAAAATATTCGAAGGAAAAATATAAGAAAAATTAAAATTGAAAAAAATGTGGTCACTGTCGGGGTTCGAGCGTTGAATCGACTGTTAGTGCGGAAAGGTAAAATATCAGGCAAATTATTCATGTCAGTTCGAGTTACCACTGACCCACGCACAATTTATCAAAATTTGAGGAAGAAAAACAATAATTACGCTGGGAGACGGCGGGGTAAATCATTTTGAACAGGGAAATCTGTCATTGATAGTTGAGTCACATGCTGAATGAACATTTTAAGTGCGCTTGAGTTTGAGATTTTCCTCTGGTTCTGTTATCGTTCAAGACCCGGAATAAATTAATTTGTAAATTGAACACAGGTGTAAACAAAAGAAGTGACATTTACGAACAAGCGAATTGAACTCGATCATTTTGACTAAATATTGTCTACAGATAACAATGAATAATTTTGTTTGTGTACAGTTATATTGTTCTAAAAAAGCAGTTTTTTAACACATTGTTATAAATAAAGTTGAAAGAGTTGAGTGATGTTGAACGGCAGTGGAATGTCTTTAGCTCCGTTTTCAATGACATCGTAGGTTTTTAAACTTAATTTTAGATTTAAGACTTTTCGACACAAACATCTGCATCTCTGTTTTCATTATTCCTGCAGAGTACTGTTTCTGTTTGCTGATTTCTCGTTTTTCCTTTTTGGTTTCTGGTTTCGCTGTTTAGTAAAGCCCGGAACAACCTGCATTGCTCTAATTAATGATATGTACCTCGTGTCTCGCTTGTAATGGACAGCTGGGTAAACGTAATACTGCAGTAATTGTTTTCAAAGTTTCAAATTGGTCACGAGACACCGAAATTAATCATTTCAGTTTTTCTTGAGTTCTTTCGTGTTGTCGTCTTTGATTATAACTTATTTAAGAAATATAAAGAGAATCATAACAAAATTTAGTGCGGTTTTGTCGGGAATTACGCATTTCATTGATTATAATTAGCGTTAATGGTTGGGACTTTTGTGTTTACTGTAAGTAGTTAAAAATAGCCCCGTTTTAACGCTCTTTTGCAGTTCAAAGGGGCGAAAAAGGGTTTTTTCTCTGAACCGTGAACGCTTATATTTAATTTACCGTGGTTCGTGAACGAAAGGATTTGTTTCCCGTGAGCTGTGATCGTGATTCGTCAAGGTAATCTAGAATCTGCACATTTTTCGTGAACTTTTCAATGTACATCGGTAGTCACGCATGTCAGAACTCCGAAACGTTCGTATTTATCGGCTTGCTTGATGCATGCTATTCATGTCGGCAAAAGTCTTAAATGTGGGTTCGCGAACTGTAAATAGGCCCTTAAGCTGCATTTGTATTTTGCAATTTTAAAAGAAGGAACACTTAATGATAAGTTTTAACCCTAACAGGAACTTTGAAGCCATTCTTATTTGTGTCAGTTAGCTGATGTAATACACGGTAACTTTATACTATGATCCATTTACTAACAGGAACTTTTAAAACCATTTATCACTTATAATATAAAACTACAGCAGATAACGTTTCGTGTAAGTTCTTAACTTATGATCGTTATTTGGTCCATAAACAAAGAGATAATTATGGTGGTAGTTGCTTAAAAAAATCAGCTTATCAATGCGTTAATTGCTGGGTTGGCTGTGGGCAATCCAGTTTTAAAATAACTTCTGTGTTTTTTTTTCCTCCGCAAGAAAATCCAATTCTTGCGCAATACGACATACATGGTTCGCAGGCCCATTTCTAGATTTTGTGGGCTCTTTGAATTTTTTTAAAGATTAAAATTTGTGGCATGGAAAGAAACTACAGTACTTCGTTAGCACTTACGTCATCAACTGTGCTCAAATTTCAATATATTTAGCCAGCGTTGGTGCAGGTTATGCATGTGGGATTTGATTTTCTCTACTTGTTTTTCTTTGAACATGAATTGGTACTCTGCAGAAAAGCTTCGTGATTCGGTTAACGAAAACACTGAACAGCGAAAGTATTAACTTGAACGCTAGCCGGATTAACTCCATCAGATGAACTCCGATTACTGAAATGCCTTCCTTGACCTACTTTGAAAAGACTGAACTTGTTGCGGTAGAGTTTATGGAACAAAACGACTTACAAATTAAAGGTGAAGTTTAAATTATGATTGCTTTGTTTTGTTTCTCTTTTCCTAAGTTTCATAAAGATGAAGGTTATAAGTAGCGAAGAGAGTTTTACAAACGGTGATTTTCAATCAATCGACGTCTACACTTCTCTTCTCTTGAAGTTCAAACAAAGTTGTGTTTGTACTCTAACAAATTGCAAATTACAAAGACACATGTCGTTTGTAACTGTCGTGAATGCCTTTGAGTTTCGCTTCGGTAATCAAATTATGGAATTGTTGTTGTTTTGAGCTACTCCGTGGTTATTTTAAACTCAAACCTCGCATGAACTCAGATATAAGTGAAATGTTGTGAAGTTGTTGCAATGTATGAAAACGGCGGCTTGTGCTGCAAATTTTCAATCGGTGGCCGATGGTTATGTGTAATTTTAATCAATTTGTCAATACCCTTTGACAACTTTCTAATGCTCATGACCAAGCAGAAAACTCGATGTTTTGGCATTTAGGGACTCATTGAGGCCTCTTTGACTGGTTTAATTCCTATATGTTGTTAGGGTTAATGGAATTGCTTTGGTATATAAATGTATAGAACGAGTTTTGAAAAATGCGGTTCCGGGCCGAAGGTCTGGAACATTTCAGAAATTTGTTCACTTCACGTTTCAACAACACAGAGTCAGAGAATGCATGTTGTCGTAAGGAATTTCGCATAAACAAATATGAACGCTTTATTACTCTATAAATTTCTTTAAATAACTGGTTTGCAAATAAATAAGCGGATCGATAATGTTATAATTTACAACAATTTGCATTCAGAATGAAATTAAAGTAAATGATGCGTATATATAACTGTAGCTCGCTCGCTCCTCGAGTTACTAATTTATTCGTCTTTTTACACAAATAATTACGAAAACAGCCGAAAATTCTAAAATTTGCAATTATTTGGTGACAAACTGGAGGGTCGGTACTATTTTTGAAAAGCCAAAGTGACTGACACAGGCAATCAGTGAAGGCTCTGTAGAGTCTCTTGTTTCCTATTTTTACATCAATGTTTCAGTTACCAGATAAAACTAATCGTTTCTCCTGGTACCAGTTCTGCAAGTTAGCAATTAGCTTTACTTCCAGTAATTCCTTAGCAGCATTATAAGATGTGAAATTAGAGTACCTCTTACTTAGTTAGTCCTATTTTAATAACCATAATTGAGTAGATAAAGATATTGTAATAATGGTCACCTGTTAAAAGGATATAAAAACGGAGTTAATTTTAGGAATTAAAAAGGAAAAAACAAAGCTACAGCAGTTGCTATCATATAACCAAGGTTACAGCAAATCGAAAAGCGAGTATGCGTTTCATTTGTGAGAATTAGATTTTAATGTCATTATTAAACTTTGAGAATTGTAGAATTGTCTTTCTCGGAAAGCCATTACAAGAGAAGCTCTCTTCTTCTTTCTTCCCCTCTCCCTATACTAC
>JAOCPT020614084.1:0-10062 GCA_026546935.2 Palythoa grandiflora
TTTCTGCTTGAATAACTTGAGAATAAAACCAGATTTTGTTTTTTGTTTCTTTTTTACTTTGAATTATTATTACACCACTGACAATAAAGGGTTCTTAATTGAGAGAAGAAGATGTTTAAGAACTGTAAAGTATTCAGCTAGTAGTTATCGTTGTCAACACCACAATATCTTTGAAATTCTACAAAGGTAACAGACAAACTCCAGTACAGAAATCACAAAGCATCTTTTCTACTTTGCACTTTACCTGTAATCTATGTTGTGAAGCAAACTTGCTGAAGCTGAAACGGTGTCTGTGTTGTTATGGGTAGAAGTCAGGTGTATTGTAGAGAAACCATTCGATAGACTTGTACATTGTTCACATAATTGTGTTTTTAAAGTTTTGAGAACGTTCGAAATGTTCGTGGAATGAGTTTTAACTTGACTAACACTGAAGTAGTCAAAAAACGAGGAATCATGTGTTCCTTGTACTGTACTATGTCCTGTCTACTGACACTAGCAAATCTCAATAAATGCAAAAGAAAACAAATCTCAACACTGTGTTGAACCACAACAAGGTTGAGCAACTTAAGAACGACGAATAGATTGAACGACATTGTGTTTCGCCTCAGCACGATATAAGTGATATCAAGAGGAACAAACAAAAGAAAAAAAACTTAGCCTGAGCTTGATCCAAGATCTGTAAGTGTGGTAGTGACTATACGAGTGGAGTCTCCAAAGGCATCACAGTCAGCAAATGCTTCTGGAGTTTTGTATTTCACAGCTGTGAATACATTAGCAAAGGCTGTAGCAACAGCTTCGACAAAGCCAACAGTGACCAACTTCACATAGATAACTTCTCTGCCATAAAAAGTACACGCCTTGAACTTTGCTTTCTGTACTGCAGTCACTGAAGCTTTGGAAACAACATCAGCAGCGCAATCAGCTGCAGCTTTAGCGAAATCGTTCTCAGCTTTTGCAAAAGCGCTGGCAACTGCTTCAGCAATTGCTGTGGCAGAGGCTTCACCATGAACAGATGTAGTGGCACAAGCATAACTTCCAGGTGTGGCGAAAGTAGAAAGAAAATGACTACTCATAATGATGGCATAAGCTTGTGCAATGGCTTGAGCATTGTAATCGCACTATTTTGATCAACCAATCACAACGTGCAGAAAAGGCGACAATAACCAATCAAAATCCAGGAAAATAGTGTTACTTTCACAAAACATTTTGACAATGCTGAATATTGCACACTTTTGACTTTAAAAAATGACAAAAAAGAATTATATATTTGATTCGTAAAAAGTGATTTCAAAATGGATATAATTGATTGGTAATTGAACTTTGTGTCGTGCAATTTTGGTCTGAAATCATACTTGTGACTTCAAATCAAACTCGCGCTGCGCTTGTTCAATTTTGAAATCACGCGTATGATTTCAGAACAAATTGCACTCCACTCAGTTCAATTACCATAATTAATATCATCTTTAATCAAAAAGTAATTCAAAAAACAGGAAACTCAACCTGCTGCTTGTCATTATCCCTTTCAGATTTGTTGCAATCTACTGCGAAATTCGGCACTGAAGCAAAAATAAAAAGGAGTTCTGCGAAATATAAAGAGTTCAGCCATCATGAACACTGAAGCACCATTACCTCCCCGTTCAACTTCTCAAGTAGCAGGCGAATCTCTGATCTTCCTCATAATTGACCTGTTGGCATTCTTTGGCAACTCACTAGTGTGTCTTGCAATGTATCGGAACCCGCGTCTCCGAACCACAACCAACATCTACATCACTGCACTAGCTTTGTCAGATATCCTTAGCTCTTTGATAGTGCAACCTCTGACTGTGGGAACATTGATGACCGGACATTGGGTGGCAGGAAAAGAAGGTTGTAAGGTCCACGGGTTTTTCAACCTGTTTTTTGGATATGTATCGATCCAGACGATGACTTTGACCGCTGTTAACAGATATTTCCGTGTAGTGAAGACGAAGTATTACAGCAAGATCTTTACGAACACCAGATCAATACTGTATGTGGTGGTGGTGTGGGTTGCAATCTCCATCACGGTTTGGATACCACCAACAGCCGGATGGTCCTTCTATATCTTCTTCCCAAACAATGCGGTATGCGCTCAGGTATTTATAAATGAAATTGCCTCAGTGACCTATGAAGCCATCTTCTTCAACCTTATCCCTATCGTAATCGTCGCATTCTGTTACTACAACGTGTCTAAGACCATCCGACAGCATAACGTAAACGTGGCGCATACCCTCAACCGGGGGGGGAGTGGAAGAGCATTGAGTTTGGACGAGATACGCATCACTCGCACCTTATTTGCTCTGGTGGTAGCCTTTGTTCTCTGCACTGCACCCGCCTTTACCATATTTGGTCTTCTGCGCCTCAGAATTGCTTCGTTTACGGCAATCCCACGTGGTGTTAGTCTGATGGCCAACGCCCTCATATTCATCTCCTCAGCAGTAAATCCATTCTTGTATGGAGTGATGAACACTTCCTTTCGAACGGAGTTTAAGAAGATTTTGCGTTTTTCCTGCACTAAAGGTCATTATGATCCCAACTCGTCCAGTCTGGGAGAGGTTAACTCCACAAACACCTCAGGACAACAGTCAAATGCTATATAAACTTTACGTGTCCACTTTTCATGCAGGTATTCCTATCGGGGTTTCGTATGTCTTATTGGAATTCAAATTTCTAGGACTTTCCAGGAGTTTTTATAATGTATTTTCCCCGGTAACCCAAACTCCCCCACTAATTCAAACTGACTCCCCGTTCCCTTGGATTTGATCCAATTTTCCGTCATTTTTACTCGGGTGACTCAAACTGGAATTATTCGGAAACCTCGCCAACTTGAACTAAATATCGTTTCTCTTGATCAAAATCTTCTTCGATATTCGAACATCTGGTTCTTATAACTTGCCACGAATGCCCATCGAGACATCCTAATATCTTTTCTTATCGTGTGATCGAATTCTTACACCAGAACAATCTCTGGAGCATTTTGATTTTAAGAAGTGCAACAAACAGATCACCTGTTTGACAGTTATTTACCAATCATAAGAGTCAAACTGGATGCGGTGTCTTTGCTATCACAAATTTAGTTTCTCGTGAAATAAGTTTAATTGCACTGAATTTAACTCGAACAGTTTTTCGTTTCCCTTCAAAGTTTGAGTTACCGGAGTTCTACTGTATTTCATTCATAGGCAAGTCTTTTGGTTGAGGCAATAAAATAGTTCGATAAAGCCACACGTTTGGTAGACATCTATAATAATTGTCTAAAAAACCTGTTTTATCCGTAAAAAGAGTTTTTTTAGACAATTATTATAGATGTCTACCAAACGTGTGGTTTTACTGTATTTCAATAAATGCCAGTAATTTTGTTGCAACCTGTTGCTCGGTTCTTGATTAAACCCCAAGAATTTTTTCCATTATTAGTTCAGAACAAAATGAAAAACAAAACGTAAGACTTAGACCCAGGTTATATGCCACCGTACTGTCAAAAGCAAACACGTAAATTTTATTAAACGCGCTTTCAAAACATCCCAAAACAAAAAATATTAATCCAGAAGTATTTGCTTTGCTTCGTTGTCCCGAAGTTTCCCAAGAATAACAACAAAATTCCAGGACTTTTTAAGGACTTTCAGGAAAAATAAATCTAGGACTTTTCATGTAGATCCTTCAGGAAGCGTACGAACCCTGTCTTATACCAAATTTCTTTTCACTATGTACTATAATACCTTTTAGATCGCAGAAGAAGCAGGTTTATAATACATTTAAGAAAAAGGAAAACATTTTTGATGTTAAAAGACATGTTTCGATCGATCATCGATCATCTTTAGTTGGAGTGTTTTAATCTTCTTAACCTTGCCGGAATTCTCTGTAATTTACATTTATCTATTGTATGTGACAGCCTATTATGATAGAGTTTTCCTTCCGAATCTATAAATAGCTGATAATCTATTGTCCAATTGAAAATGATCGATCGAAACATGTCTTTTGAAAAAATTTTTTACCTGTTTCTTAAATACCTTTTAGGAATTAACTAATTAACTTTCATTTTCTTTTAGTGTTTAACTAACTGGTAAATTCCCCCAACTAAGTTCCATACTTTCTATAGAAGAAATTTGAGAGAATTTAGCTTTTCAACTTCCACAGCTTATTCCACTTGATCAATACCTTATTTCTCATTACTAGGTGTATCATTTTGTTCGAGATATGTAAGGAGAAGTTAGATTTTAAATAAAGTGCCTGGGGCTGAAAAGGTTAACTAATGGTCCTAGTAAGAAGTAGGCAGCTCAACGGCATTGAATGTAGAAAGTTGCTATATATTATTTAAAACGTCAATCCCATTACCTGAACTTTCAGAAATAGATTTTATACAAGTTTCCAGGAAGCTAGCATCTTCCTATATATCTAATCTTAATGTTTACAAAAAGCTGTAATTTCAGTTTTACTAAAGGTGAAATAAACTGACATGTTGTTGAACATTGTTGACAATTGACCAGATCTTCGTAACAACGCGCATTTTTTTCATTCTAGTTCATTTATTCATTCCCTTCCTTTCTTAGTTTCAATTTAACAAAATTTATATGCGAGGAACATAAAAAGTCAGAAGCTTTTCTTGGCTTATGTTTTAGATTTTCGTGATTGGATTAAATATTGTAGCACAAAAGAAACGTTGCATTAAAAAAAAGTCTCGTTACATTTTTATCAAAAGGAACTTAGATAATGAATTTAAAATAAAGATAACGCTTAAAATCCGACGTTTCGGAACTACCATGGTTCCATTATTTAGTTACGAAATTACTTGGTTATAAATCCGGTTCTTAAACTTGTGGCAACAATAGATGTTTTAGTCTAATTTATCTTTGTTTATGTAAATTAGTCTAAAACATCTATTGTTGCCACAAGTTTAAGAACTGAATTTTTCACCAGGTAATTTCGTAACTCCTTGATAATGGAACCATGGTGGTTGCGAAACGTCGGATATTAAGCGTTATCTTTATTCTAAATTCATTACATTTTATTTAAAAAATAGATTATACACAAGCCTTCAGCACCAATGCAAACTCCTAACATTCTGGGCTGAGTTGTTCAAAGGCTTGTAACCCTAGGTTATCTGATGGTTGGCGTAGTGGTAAGATCTCTGCCTTCTTACCACAAGGTCCCGGGTTAAAACCCCGGCTCAGCTCAGTGTTGAACATTTGTGTGACCTTCTTGGCTGCCAAAGTTGACTCAGCTTCCATCCTCCAGAGGTCGGTAAAATAAGTACCAGATTCTGCTGGAGACTAACCTGCGACGGATTAGTGTCCCGTCTCGGGGGAGTCATCGACTCTCATCTACTTTTAAAACACTACAGAAACCGGAGATAAGCACCAGCTCCAATGGGAAACTTTGGCTCGTAAATGGATTTACTTGGGTTAAGCCTAAATTCAAGCAGCATTTTCTTCAATAGAGAAAGATTTACGATTTTTATAAAATACTGTTCATTGCGATTTTCCAAGGAAAAAACATAGTTAATTCTGAAATTACAAATCAAATCAGTAGATGTATATATAAGGTTGGAAGAAAGTACATGAGTTAAAATTTTAATCCTGTATGGGTTAGTTCGGTTTTTTATACAATTGGTCCTAGGTGTGGAAAATGAGAAATGCCGCAGAACAAAAGGAGCTTGCCTACTCCTTACTCGGATCATTACTTAAGAGTTATATATAGAAAGAACTAGAAAGAATTGAAGGAATCCATAGACTGAATTCAAAACTCGAGAAATAATACTAGAAAGAACTCGGCCCATGTAAGGTAATTCGGAATCCGGCAAATTTTAGCCTGTGGAATCCGGATCAAGGACTTTGGAATCCGGAATCCAGGACTTTGGAATCCGGAATCAAGGACTTTGGAATCCGGAATCCAGGACTTTGGAATCCGGAATCCAGCTTATGGAATCCGGAATCCAACCACTGGAACCCTGAATCCACAGTGTGGAATCCAGGATCCAAGGCTCTCTTGGATTACCTTATATGGGCCGAAAGAACTTCCTCACCAAGTTGAATTACCCGGAAAATAATCCAAAGTATCGAACGCGCCATGACCCTCTGATTAACAGTCAGATGCTCTACCTACTCACATGAGGAACCAGGTTCATACAGAATCATTTGAGGATTAGAATCATTTAGCAATACAAGACTACCAGAAATATCGAGTGACTGGAGGGATGTGGGACGTAAATCTCGCCGTAAAGGATAATTTACAGGAACTTTACCAGTGACGTCGACTCAGCTCCCTGTGCGAGTCTCTGTAGCTCATTGTGAAGAGCATCTGAATGTCCGATGGGAATAAACAATTTACAAGAACTTAGCCAGTGACTCGCTTCCCTGCGCGAGTCACTGTAGCTCATTGTGAAGAGCATCTGAATATCCGATGGGAATAGACAATTTACGAGAACTTAGCCAGTGGCTCGCTTCCCTGTGCGAGTGTCTGTAGCTCAATATGTAGAGCATTTGAATGTCTGATGGGAATAGACAATTTACAAGAACTTCGCCAGTGACTCGGCTCCTCATGTGAGTCTGTAGCTCATTGTGCAGAGCATCTAAATGTTCACTGGGAATAACCAGTGACTCTGCTCCCCATGTGAGTCTCCGTAGCTCAGTGGATAGATCATCTAAATGTCCACTGGGAATTAATACACAATATACAAGAACTTACCCTGTGACTCTGCTGCCCATGCGAGTCTCTGTTGCTCAGTAGATAGATCATCTGAATGTCCAATGAAATAGACAAGTTACAAGAACTTAACCAGTCACTCTGCTCCCCATGTGAATCTCTGTAGCTTAGTGGGTAGAGCATCTAAATGTCCACTGGGAATAGACAAGTAACAAGAACTTAACCTGTAACTCGTCTCCCCATGTGAGTCTCTGTAGCTCAGTGGGTAGAACATCTAAATGTTCAGTAGGAATAGACAATTTACAAGAATATAACCAGTGACTCAGCTCTCCATGTGAGTCAGCAGCTCAGTGGATATATTATCTAAATGTTCAGAGGGAATATACAAGTTCCGAGAATATAACCAGTGACTCGGCTTCCTGTGAGTCATTGTAGCTAGCTTCAATTTGTAAACTTCCATATTGAGAAATAGTGTTCTGTCAAATAATGGGCCATTCAAATTTTACGAGATAAGGGGGTTGGTAAAACTTGGGAAGGGGGGGAAGGGTTCTTCGAAAAAAATTAGGAAATGGGGGTTCACTCAATAAAAAGTGTAGAAAGGGAGCACCAGTCTCAACCCCGGAGCCTTCGATTGCTTGGTCAGCGGGGCACTGCTTAGCGCATGCACACCGTTGAGGTACAAATCCAAGATGGCGACCAGAAATGTGTGTGCTGACGAACTCTGAAAGCACGAGCATACTAGGGTGTGAGCTTACGTCCATAGGTTACACAAGATTTTCATTTTATTAGAATTATTTAGGAACTTATGTAATATTGTAAGGCACATTTGAAAACCTTGTTGAATTTGCACGATAGAAATGAATTATTATTATTATTATTATTATTATTATTATTATCATCATTATCATTATCATTATTATGGGACACGCTCCCTGTGAAACGTAATTAAAATTGTGTTGTTTTGGCGGTTGTGATCGTGATTTTCGTTTCTTGACGTTTACGGTTTTCACTTGTTTTTATTGAAAATAATACATGTATCTGGTATTTTCTCACATTTTCAGGTTTCACTCTCGAACTTCCACTTAAGGCTGGTTTTCAGATAGTCGTCTCGGGTCGTTTTGGGTCGTTATAGAAGCCGGGTGAGACGACCCTGGACCACCGACAAGACTATATGGAAAGACCGCAAACGACTGACGACCCGAGTTTTATCCGGACGACCCGAAACGACCCGAATTATTATATGGAAACCAGCAAAAACTAATACAAAAACATTTGCTCAATCTTGGAACGCGTACTCATCCAACGCATCCAGCCCGCCGCGTACGGTCCTGTGAATGAAACTCAGTGAAAGTTCATTACAAATTGATTAACGGGACTCTCGACTTTATACAACATAAATACACGCTTTTGCCGAGGCTCACAAGTTTGTTCTTAATTTTTTGGCGACTTCAGCCTCAAGCTGTTCTTAATTTGTTGTTAGTTCTGTGAGCGGTTTTTATTGAAGAAAAATTAAAACAAGGTATTGGAAAATGAAACGGCTTGCGCCACACATGCATTGTATGGCTGAATTTAGAGGCGAACTACCTTCATTGTTTGTTGGACAGTCTTTACAGTCAATCTTTTTATGTTTTATGCTGTGTCGCTAAATTTTAGTCAATTTTCCACCACAAAAACTTTCCTAGTCTCAGCCTGAGCTTGTTCTTAAATTGTTCTCAAAATTTGGCAAATTTGAGCCTCGTTGTTATTATAAAGCTGTTCTTATAAAAAAGAGCGTGTACCGCGATGTACGCAGTGGGAATTGGAAATTTCCAAATATTCACTGAGATATCACAGACATCCTAAACTGGCAATTAGCCTAACATTAAAATTTTCCCACACAAAGTTTTATAAATGTAGTCAAAATTTGAAAAACGAAAATATTGGAAATAAAAGTCACCTTCCTTGAATTCACCTTATATTTGGTTCTTGTGTATGTTTTGGGCGCGACTGGAGGTGTTTAAGAACAAATTTTTGCGATCACTGTTCCATTCTCTAAAACGAAGAGGATGGAACAGCAATTGCAAAAAATTCCTCTAAAACTTTAGTGGTTTAGTTGAAAGTGGAAGTTGCCACTTTTGCGGAAAAAGTTGCAGAAAATGTGTTACATTTATTTTTTGATTGTAACTTAATGAAAGAGTTTTGAAATAATTTTTGCTCATGGTGGAATTCAACCACTATGCAACGTGTTAGTTTAACTTGCAAAGACATAGTTCTTGGATTCGATCTTCACGAACCTCCAGCTCTACTTAACTCGTGCCTTTTATATGGAAGTTCAATATATTCCGCTGTCGTGTTCAGAAAGCCAGGCCGTGCTTCCCTGATTTCTTGCAATATTTAAAACTCAGTGCAGTTTCACGTAAAACATCTTGCCTCGTGAATTAATCTCAGTCTGGAAATATCACATCTTTAAACGCAAAATGGTATCCACTGAAGAACCATTTGGCTTCCTCCGTCGTATGAACCGTTTTATTTTTGTCTATTTTTTCACTTAATGCCACTTTTCTTTCTAATATTATTCTGCTTATTATATTTAAAATAAGAAAAGTAAAAAGTTGAAAACAAAAATTTTATCATATTGGTTTGGGACACGAAGGCACTAAGTGAACAATTAAGTTGAATAACTAGAATTAATCTGTAAAATTAGTTTAGACAAGATCAAACTAAGCTAGTGCCAACACTTCGTTATCTGATCAAAGTTTTGATGCTGCTTTGTTGAATTTTTGAACTGTTTGATGATTAACAATTATTCCTTCAATATCGCCAAAAGCCTCAAGGACATCGCTGTAGAGATCACACTTTAGTGTCTTTAAATGGTGTCTGTCAGGAACTTTTCTCACTACGGCTTCTTGTCCAATTTTAGCAGCCACAGCCAACAGTTCAGAACTATTACAGATTCTTTGTACTATTCCACTTGTGAGAGCGACTTCTGCTGTAAACCGTTTGCCCATTAGAACAGCATCTGTTAGAGTTGATGGGTTAGAAATTTTGCACCTAAAAAAATAAACATGTATAGATACGTTATCAGTATGGCTTACCTATAGTTTGAAATTTTCAAGAAAGTTTAAATTTTTCAAACTAGTACATCATAAAACATAAAAACATTCACTGTAAAGACTGCACAACAAACAATGAAGTTAGTTCGCCTCTAAATTCAGGCGTACAATACATGTGTGGTGCAAGCCATTTCATTTTCCACAACTTTAATTGTTTTATTTTGGTGTTTCTTCAATAAAGAATAAACTAATTTATCCCACCCATGCATACAACTTAAAATTTTCAGAGATGTATGAAAATAGAAGAAATGTTGTGCTTACACAAGCTTCTTTTTCTCAGAAGAAAAAACTTCTGAGTCCCTAACGGGAATCGAAC